>JBBPLF010000326.1:0-33284 GCA_038089615.1 Aureoboletus auriporus
AGTCGTGTACGTTGTCAGTGGATCAAATCGACCCCCATTGCTGCGTCCCGATCGCGTACGTCGCCCTCAACTCCACCTTCCGTCATTCCCCGTTTACCCTCTTCCATCCCTCCGATTGCCATCCCTCCTCCTCCCGCCCCATCATCCCCTCCCTCCATCCCTCCCTCGCATCCTCCTTATCCCCAGCGGGTGCAGCCCAAAATTCCCACTCTCATCCGTGGGGCGATGGGCTCTACACTATCGATGATCCGGAGACCGCATCAAACTCCGAACGGCCTGCAAGCAGTGTGGCTACTTCCCCTTCTGCACGCGCCTCCTCCATCGCCTCCTCCGCCAGCCCTGTAAAAGTCGAACCCGAGGACTCCGTCACCGCCGATTGCTTTGTCATGGAATTCTCTGCCTCAACCCCCGCTGCCCAGGCAAGTAGCTCCCTCGCTCCTCCGACCGAGGTCCCCCTCCGTGCCACCCAGGCCAGCAAGGCCATGCGCAAGATGATGGGCGTCTTCCGCCTCAATCCTTTCTCTATGCACGAAAGCGGTGGTCAGCCCACCACTACCTGGACGGGCGAGGAGGCCGGTCCCCTCGAGGAGGAACCGCAAATGTTCGAGTTCCAGCTCGATTTGCCGGGCTACGAACGTGCCCCAAGTGATCCCATCCAATCCCAGCCTCCCCCCTCCAACAATTTTGACGGTGATTTTGATCCCGCCGCAAGTTGGCCGGATTGTACTGAATCGTCCCTTCATTATCCAACCGCCTCTCATCCGGGCTGGCTCGGAAATGACTCTTCGGCGTCTTATACGTTACCCTCGTTACGACCGTATAGCCCTCATCCGCCGCTCCACTCCCCGTCGTCTTCTGTCTCCCCCCGCAGAACCCCTTTAGATAATGCTTCCTCAGAGGTATGCTCTTCCCACATCACGCGCCAATTCCTGTTGACCACCTTGTATAGTACGCTTCTTCGTATACGTTACCACTGCCAAGTAGCTGTGCTACTTCTATCGACAACCTTCCCTCCATCTCAACGATGGCCCGTCGGTGGTCAAATACACCAAATCTCCAACATCCCTTCATGATATAGACTTGCAGCATTACCCGTGAGCCTCTCGCCACATAATTGTCAGAAGCCTTGTCGTCAAACCCGCACCCCATTGTATTACCATCCCGCCATGTTATTCTCTCCTCGCACCGCACGAGCCTTTTTCCGTCTTGATGTCTTGTCGTTTTCTTGGGTATCCTGTCAATTATGGACCACATCCAATATTCCTTGCTCAACGGGTTGGAACGCATGTAGTATAAAGCAAGTCATACATACATACAGTACTTACACATCATGTTACACTTTTTCCGCACCATCACGCTGTCCTCTATATTGTTTATCAGGTGCCTCCTGTTATCGAATGATCGCATCGCAGATTACTTTGAGCCATTTCCCTGCCTCGGCATTCCCTGTTTCCCGGGGATGTGCACATTTCAGTCGTATCAAGTCAGCGCGCGTTTCAAATCGCGTTGCACCCATCTTGCACTCATCGACGGTATCATGACCGATCGCATACATAGCACCTGCATGAAACAAAACATACGTTGCGCCAAAACCCTTTGTGGGACAAACGAAACACCTCGCATCGACGGGGACAACCGAAGCGTCATTAACATCATTCGGATTCGCCTCACGTCGGCCCGTCTAATCGGCGGGGATGTGGGCATCTTTCACCAGGGGTGACGGGCATTATGGCATGGTTGTATATTTTCCCGGATGCATCATATGGATACTTACGACAAAACGTGGAGAGGTACCGTTGCGTATGTGATCTCTTCTTGATTCGTTCGGTCGCCGATCCGATGATCCATGATGCTCGGACCGATGGACGTAAAACCTGGACTGGTTCAGAAAGAAAACAAGAAAGAAAAGAGGTAAGAAACTCTGATAGGGGTAGGTGCGCGGCGAACGTATCAACACGGACGATGATCGATGATCTCCGTCGCTCGACGCGCACGCCTCTCGCGTACGGGGTCGACTTCCTTGAACGGCGGGGCTTGGCACGCAAGGGTCCATCATATTCGATATCAGTATTTCATTATCACCGTCGAGTTTCAAACGACGTGATGTATCAAAGACCCACTACGTCATGAACCCGGCCTAGCCCATTGTTTTTCCGATGACTTTGTGGAGCAAATGTGACAAGTTCGGTCTGAGTCGGACATGTTCGGAGAAACCCAGATGGGTAGGCAGATGGGAATGTAACTGTGCATGTGGACCCATTGAAGACGTTATACGTGTTCGTTTGACGCCCATGCGAACCCTTTTGTAATACCCTTGTTGTAGCAAACACCCCCTTTTCTTCATTATTAAATCATCGAACACGACGAAGAAATAGACTCGTATCGCCGAAGCGACTACGGCCCTCGGCGACCCAACGGCCTGGCAAACCCTAAGCTGGCGAGAGAGTTCCTTTTCTTGTCAACCATCATCGTTATATGATACCTTGTGCGAGGATCAATGCCTTAAATGCGCCGATGAATTTTAGTTCATGTCCATGAGGGCCAAGCATGAGAAATGTCGTCACCGGGGATCCAATGCCGTCGACGTGGCAAGTAAAAGCCCGTCGTGTGCATGGTGTCATGGATGTATCGCGATGACAACTGTTTCGCTGGCAAAAAAAAATGACACTCGCAGACCGACCGTATATATCAGTGTTCAGGGCGCGGACGGAGGATCAGGTGTCGCGTGACTGGTTAAGAACACAATTTCTCGGACTTGTGCGGGCGGATTGATGGAGATGCGGCAAGCGAACTGAGGCACACGCTTGATCGCCGCCATGGATGATCGGATTTTGGACTTGGTTATTTTAGTTCCGGGTCCGGGAGGAGATATTGCCGGACAAACCGACGGAGAAGTGTTAACGGCCTGGTGGCGTGTGGATGTGACCGTTGAGTGTGATGATTTGCCTTGTGACACTGCTAATGTTGCACGGTTTAATTCGTACAGCGCGGCAAGACCACGTTGTTTCATTTCATTTTTTGTAGAAGAGAATGGACAGGATGCAGCAAGAGTTGTAGGGACTGTGCTAGCCCTGATGTCAGTGTTCGAGCGTAGTAGCTTCCCTCGAGTGAATTAAAAGAAGCAAGCGAAGATTTTGTCCAAAGCGAGCGTTGTGCGGGCGTGGAGAGCTTCTTTGCTACTCGGCAGCAGTAACATTGATGTACGCCGTGCGGTCACTTGAGGGTACTACGATAATATGACCAACAACGGGCACTAAACGTTCTGGACCTCCGCAGATCAGCGAATGGAGCTGCCGAGAACCTGATAAGAGGGCGTCATGGCAGGACCCTACCCGAGGGCATGGCAACCACACCCCGAATGCTATTTGGGTCTAGGCGGGAAGGAAAGTCCCCGCGAAGTTTACCGCACGGGTTCCTGTTTGATCGGATACACGGGCAGGCGCTTATCAGGGTGGGCGAAGCTATTGTATTGGACGTTCGGTAGCAGTGTCGAGGCAATGATTGGCTTGAGACCATCAGAGGTAAACTCTATCAGCCTGCAGTGTTATATCAGTGGTTGTACCTCGGAAAGAAATAGATATGGAGAGGACTTGTTTGGACGGGGTGATATCATCTTCCTCAGAGGTGGGAAGTTCTGTCTGTGCGGCTATAATACTCTTATTTGACTTCGGCGAAGAGCCGGAACCGGTACGTATGAGCGCCTGAGCCACAACCGAGTAGAACGTGAATTCAGACTTGCAAGTTCGACGTACGTTCTTGCAACCCTCTTCGATTCGATATTAATAGTGTGAGGAGAGAGTGACGTTGGAAGAGTTTTCCTTTCCTTCTCTTCTTTTCTCCAAGAATTGCTTTGACTTGGAACGTGCTAGGTAGTGATACGCCCTGCCAGCGGGGGTTAGTCGGCGCAAGGTCTAAAAAGCACCCCTGTCCCCACATCGCGAAAAGGTGAATGTTCAAAAAACACGGGAGATATTCAGGAAACGACATTTCTGAAATCCAACGTGTCTCTGGAGATGTTGGGTGTGGATTGACATGTTGGGTACGCGGATGGCACGGACCGGTTACCGGCATTGTTACCAAAAGGGTGAGTGGCCCACGCGAGAGCCACGAGAGCCGAGAAGTGTCAAGCCAACCACGCGAGCGTCGAGATCATCCATACCACACACTAACCAGTGCTAGTCCATACGGTCTTATCCTCCTCCCCCCGTCCCACGCTGGATTCTCCCGCATCGATTTCCCCCCTCCACAATTCTTTTTTATGCTCGATAACGACGAGCTTGCCCACGGTCGACGGAGAAGCGTCGACGTGGGCGGTTTAGCGCTCGCACTCGAAAACCAGGGTCTAGGACATGGCTGGGGTGGTTGGGACCAAGTACAGCAGGGGGAAACCCGGTCCGTTCATTTTTATATCCATCACACCGCCTCCTCCTAACCCACTGCCCTAGCTACGCCGAATTGCTCTACGACATGTATACCCAAACACACACAACAGTCACTCACCACGATACGGACTCGTACGACTTCTCTCTCCCACTTGATTTTCCCACCACACTCAATCCATCGTCTAGATCTCCGATCGAAATACCTTCAGCAACTCGTGCACGCTTGATTCATGAGCTTGATAGCTGGAATTTTGAACCACACAAGCTGCCCGAGGAAGAGGTCCTCTTCTGTGCACAGATTCTGTTTGAGAGTCTGTTTCAGATTGAGGACATGCAGAGGGATACGGGGGTGTCTCTCAGTCAGTGTCACCTGTTCCCTGGTTACGTTTCATCAGCTCATGTATTGATGACACAGGTGACATATCAATTTTTCTGAAGCACCTCCGACGTCTCTATTGCGGACGCAATTCTTATCACAACTTTCAACACGCGTTGGACGTCCTGCAGGCATGTCAGGTATTTCTGTGTGCTGCAGGCGCCCTACCTCCGACCTCCCTTCTTTGCCGCGATGTGCACCCATGGCGGCCAGATAAGAAAATTGATTGTTTGGTATCTGGCCTAGGGAACATGGACCTCTTCACCCTTTTTATCGCCGCCATCGGACATGATGTGGGTCATCCTGGCTTTACGAACATGTTCATGGTCAGTCTATCGCGTGAATGAAACATCCCCATCATTGACGTTTAGTATCTAGAAAAATGCAGATGCTCCCCTGTCCGCCGTGTTTGACGGGAAATCAGCTCTGGAGCATATGCATTATGCGATCTTGATCCAAGTGATACGCCGTCATGGTCTCGGGACGCTGCTTGATCGGCCGAATGGGCAAGTATTCCGAAAGATGCTTGCTGGAATCGTCCTTGCAACCGATATGAGTGTCCACTTTGAATTCATGACGAACTTTGGACACCTCGTGGCAGGCAAGGATTACCCTTTGAGCCGACGAAAGTTACTGTTGTGTCAAGCACTCATCAAGTGCGCAGATATCAGCAATCCCGTAAGTTCCCGTTGATGCTTATCGATCGAATGGTTTTACTCACCGATTTGGCAGAGTCGGCCACCAGGGGTTTCACATTATTGGGCAAATGCTTTGATGGCGGAACAGAATAGTCAAGCGTCCCTAGAAAGGCTGTGGCAGTTGCCACCCTCTATACAACCCTCGGAAACACCTCTAGCTCAAGTCCGAGGACAAATATTCTTCATTAGCACATTTGCCAAGCCTCTTTTAGATATCACTACGAGAGGAATCCCAGGTCAGGAGGGGTACCTTATTGTCCAACCATCTTGATGCTTACCGTGTGTCCAGAGATGCGACAGTTCGCTGAACGATGTACAACGAACCTCGCTATGTGGGAGGCTCGACGCCTCGAATTGACGTCCGAGGAAGGAGTACCACCATCATTGCCAAAGACTGCTACCCCTGCCCGATCGCCGGCAGACTTTCTCACCTCCTTCCCTCTCACACTACCCACCTTTGCCCTCAGTTATCAGGATGATCAGCAACCTGTCGGGGAATGGCAAGCTTACTCACCTTCCTCGCCTTCCTCATCCTCATCCTCCGACGCAATACCCGATAATCTACTTGCGGATCAACAATCACTGCCTGCTTCGCCTTCACCGTCCATCGCCTCGACTTCGTTTATCCTTGCCTCTCGATCCTCGTCGTCCAGTCTGCGCACGAGCTCCACAGCGACCGGAGCTGCGGCGGCGATGTGGGCAGCCTACGAAGCTGGTGTGCGCAAAAAGCGAAGTTTCTGCAGTCGAAACTCATGGACAGCAGATCTGAGTCCAATATCTTCAACGACGAACCTTCATGCCACCGCTACGCGCAAAGCGATCATGACCCATACCACACATGTTGATACCCAGTTTGTTGCGACCGTCGTTGTGACTCCACGTCCGAAAGATGAGTCGGGCCCCGTTGGGTCGGTTCAATGACCAAAGATGAGTCCCATCTCGAGAGTCGTTCATTGAATGTACGGAACAGAGGGATGGATGATTTGCACACATGTCTAACACACGCACGGGATAGGACCGGCCTCCATGTGGCACGTTGATCAGGAAAGGGCTTTCTTTTTCTTGAGTTTTAAAATTTAAATGGCCCTAGCACTTTTCGTTCGTCACATTTGTATTTGGTGATGCCCGTCCATTTCTTTTTTGTTTGTTTGTTTGTATACTTAGGATGTTTTTGTCATCATTTCCTTGGTTCATCACGCCAATGTATCATGTCATCGCTTAAATGAAAGCGTATATTAGCACGACAATCACTTGTGGAACCATATGTAACACCGGGAACGACTAGAAGCAGTACCAAGTTAGGGGAGTGCAAGCGAGACAAAACGTCAAGTAGCGCTCCTCTCGACTTTTTCTAGGAACATGAGGAACGCGGCGATCACTTGATCGGACGCCTCCTGCTGTACCCAATGGCCTGCACCTTCGATCAGGACGACATCATCGTTTTGCATCCCCATCTGGAGCTTCATCTTTTCGAAAGCACCAGGCGACTGATACACTCCCCAGTCGCGCGCACCTGCAATGAACGCCGCAGATATTCGAACCCTCCGCCCTGAGAGAGCAATCAACTCCTCTGCCCACTCCACTGGTGGTGGCGAAAGCGCCGACCGGTAATAATTGAGTCCTCCCTGAAAGCCAGTACGAGTGAACTCGGATGCGTACACCTTGCCAACGTCCAACTCGTCCAAGGGCCACGTAAAGTGAGGGTGTTGGCTTGCGTGCCGTGCGATAAGCTGCCGCATGTTCTCGTGGGCTGGCATGATGTAATATTCCGGAAGGGTGACAAGATCGCCTGCGATCGCATTGATCGATGGGGTTGGGTTCAATGCGGAGGGGAGTGGATGGGTCGTGTTGCCTGACCATGCGGCACTTTTCATGTGATAGAAAGCGCCCAGGAAGGTGTAGAGATCTTCAGGGCCATCTCCGAGCAAGTCGTTGTTGGCATCACGGGTCGAGAAGTAACTGGTGTAGTGTTTCCTGGGTGGAGTGAGAGATGCGAGGGCGGTGGAAACGGCTTGAGCGAGCGTTGGTTTATTCTTGGCGCTCGCGTTATCGGCTAGGGTCTGGGGTTGTGGCTGTTCTATCCCAGGGAAAGGAGCGCTCATGAAGACGACGGAGTGAAAGAGTTCGGGATGGGCGGTGATGCAATGACCGGCTATAATGGATCCAAAATCGTGGCCAACGAGCATGGAGACAGAGTCATGCCCGAGAGCTTTGACAAGGGAGCAGATATCTTGTACGATGTTGAGGGCGTGGAAGGGGGCTATTGGATCATCGTACTGAATCTGGTCACTGGGTTGCGTGATCACGGTACGCCCGTAACCTCGCAGGTCGGGTGCAACGACATGATACCCTCCACGGGATACGGAGAGTGGAGCAAGGATCTTCCGCCAGGAAATGGCGAGCTCTGGGAAGCCATGTAACAGCAAGATCAAGGGAAGTGACGTGGGTTCGGTTGCGGCAGATGGGAACGCCTCGATCAAGTGCGTTTGCAAGTCCCGTTCGTCAAGGGTTACAAAGCGTGAATGGAGTGTGCATCTCGGTTGAGGTGGAATCAAGTCGTGCAATCGATGGGGATCCATAGGAACAGTATGTGACTGCGCAAGGTTGTGGTCGAATGCGGGGAACTAACGCCGGTATCTGAAACGAATGCCTGTTGTTACATAGCCACGCTGAGGGTACCAGTGTGAAGGCAGACAAGACCGGATAGGGAAGGTACGTACGGGAGAGTTCAACTGTCAGGGTTTGGACCCTCGTTTGATATGATCTGACAACCACTTGGCAGCAGAATATGGGAAAGTTCTTTTTGCCAATGCCAATTGCGGGTAGTGGAGTGTGTACATTTATGTTCAAGATATCTTTAGGATCTGGAAATGAGGAATCGATCACAAGATATGAATTAGCGTCGGCAACGTAGAATTCGGTCGCGAGCTTGGGGTCTGGAACGAGGACACGACATGCCCTCAATTGGGGTGCTAAACGGATTCTGGATGGCCTTATCGGCTCCAGGTGCCCTGCAGTACACGTACTCGGACGATTGGAACGCCCGGGGCTATAATATACGCACACTACCCACTCCAACTCCCACAAGCGGTGTCCCGGTGATCATCAGCAATGGAAATTGAAATCCAAATTAGGAATGCGCGCGTTTGCACTTGTTTGGTTGACCCTCGACCCAGAGTGGCCTACTTAAACCGGCCTTGTCAGTCCCTTGTTCTTCTCCCATCTTCACTCCCATCGTCGACGACCTCTGATATCCCCCATCGTATGTGTGTATCCCTTCACGCCGTATCATTCCCCACTCGCGCTCACCCTTCCCCACTCGTCCCTAGATCCCCAACCCTAGATCTTCGCAATGTGTGGCATCTTCGGTTACTGCAACTTCTTGAAGGACAAGGTGAGCCACTCTTCACGACTGATTACGCGCAGCACTCCTATCTTGCGCCACTATCGTTATCCGCTTGCGCATATACGCGTTGCGATCCGTCGGACGTCCTCTCTCCTGAGTTTCCATATATGGAAACAATAATCTCGCTTCGTGTCTGACCGTAACGTTCTCCAGACTCGCAAGGAACTCCTGGAGATTCTTTGCAATGGACTTGCTCGTCAAGAGTACCGTGGTTACGACTCGGCCGGCCTCGGTATCGACGGCGACAAACAAGGCGAGATTGTGTTTTTCAAGGAAGTCGGCAAGGTTGCTGGGTTGCGCAAGCGCATCGCCGAGTCTAGCATCGATACTACCAAGATCTTCACATCGCAGGTCTCCATTGCTCACACTCGTTGGGCCACTCATGGACCTCCCTCGACTATTAACTGCCATCCTATTCGTGCTGGTTCGAGCAACGAGTTTATTGTCGTCCACAACGGTATCGTTACCAACGCCGTTGCTCTCAGACAGGTTCTCCAGAGACGTGGATACAAGTTTGAATCAGACACCGACACTGAGGCCGTCGCCATCCTCATCAAATATGTCTGGGACTCGCAGCCTGACAAGCGCCTTACGTTCACCGCATTGGTCAAGACTGTCTTGAAGGAGCTCGAGGGCTCGTTCGCCTTTGTCTTCAAGTCCGTTCATTTTCCCAATGAGATTGTCACCGCTCGTCGTGGTTCGCCCCTCCTGATTGGTGTCAAGACCGACAAGAAACTCAAGGTCGATTTCGTCGATGTCGAATTTGCTGGTGCCGATGCCGATACCAAGGCAGTCGATTCTCGTAAGCATCGTTCTTGATCTTTCTTCGCCTTCTTGCTAATACTTCCTGGTGCTACAGTCGAACCACCTTCCTCCCCCACCTCTCGTCTGGCACCCCCTACCATCGGCCCCAAGATCTCTCGTAGACAATCTCGCAACTTCATTTCCGAGGATGGTACGCCACAACCCATCGAGTTCTTCATCGCTTCAGATGCCTCTGCTATTGTTGAGCACACGAAGCGTGTCCTCTACCTTGAGGACGATGACATTGCGCATATTGCCCAAGGTCAACTTCATATCCACCGCCTCCGCCGCGATGAAAGCAAGCCCGATACCCCTGCAACACGCAGTATCGAGACTCTGGAGATCGAAATTGCTGCGATCATGAAGGGCAAGTTCGACCACTTCATGCAAAAAGAGATTTACGAGCAACCCGAGTCCGTCGTGAATACCATGCGTGGCCGTGTCAACTTCGATGATTACAAAGTTATGCTCGGTGGCCTCCGCTCATACCTCCACATTATCCGTCGTGGCCGCCGCATCGTCTTCTGCGCTTGTGGTACAAGTTATCACTCTGCTTTGGCGACGCGTGCTATGTTTGAGGAATTGACGGAGATTCCTGTTAGCGTCGAACTTGCCTCTGATTTCTTAGACCGCAAGACTCCAATCTTCCGTGATGACGTCTGTATCTTTGTCAGCCAAAGTGGTGAGACAGCCGATAGTATTCTTGCCTTGAGGTACTGCCTTGAGCGTGGAGCTCTTTGCGTCGGTGTCGTCAATACCGTTGGTTCCACTATTTCTCGCGAAACCCACTGCGGTATTCACATTAATGCTGGACCTGAAGTTGGTGTTGCGTCAACGAAGGTACGATGCGCATTCCGTAGTTCGCTCGTTTTGTTCTCATCTTCTCTCCAGGCGTACACTTCTCAGTACATTGCATTGATGCTCATGGCATTGCAGTTGTCTGAGGACCGTATCTCTTTCACAGCACGTCGCAATGCCATCATTGATGGTCTCCGGGCACTCCCAGCGCAGATTAAGACAGTTCTTGCCTTGGATGGTAGCCTCCGGGAGTTGGCGACTGGCGTACTCGCCAACTCTCGCAGTCTGTTGCTCATGGGCAGAGGATACCAGTAAGTAGGAGGTTGCAACACCACGATGGATCATGCTCACGAACCATGTAGGCACGCCACTTGCTTGGAAGGCGCCTTGAAAATCAAGGAAATAAGCTACATGCACTCGGAGGGTATCCTCGCCGGTGAATTGAAGCATGGTCCACTGGCTCTGATCGATGAAAACATGCCCGTGATCATTGTCATGACGCAGGATTCATTGTACCCCAAGGTTCAGTCAGCGTTTGCACAGATCACTGCTCGCAAAGCCCATCCCATCGTTGTCTGCAATGAAGGTGATGATGGCATCCAGCAAGGCGTCAAGACCATCCGCGTACCGAAGACTGTCGATGTTCTGCAAGGTCTCTTGAACATCATCCCCTTGCAACTCCTTAGTTACCACTTGGCCATTAAGAATGGCTTCGATGTCGACTTCCCAAGGAACTTGTGAGCACCCCGAATTCTGTCTTATTGATGAACATTTGTTCATGTCATTTTCAGGGCCAAGTCTGTCACTACCGAGTAAACCTGCGAGGTAACCACTACCCGTTTCCCTACCTTCGTGTTAGGATAATGATACCGCATCGACAACATCATTGTGGACTTTAAAAAAGTACTTCATGCACGCGTCTCTGGTAGTCGATGATGGACGCTTTGGCATTCGATGGACTGTCTCGGATTGTTACGTAGCTCAATAAAAATGTATCGTATCGTATCGCACTTCCGCCTGGTTCTTGATCCTCGTGCAAGTCATGAGGGCTCTATCTGAATCACTTCCCCAGTCTTCTGTGTGTATTGGAGATTGCATCCAGCGAGACGTAGATACCTTGAAGGGCCGTACATAGACAAAGACAGGTATGAGTATGTCAATGCTGCTGTCCAACACACCGGACCAGATGGGAGAACACTAAAGAAAGAGTGCGATTATGTCTGTACAAGAACATGTTTCAAGTGCAGAAACGTCACGACAGTGTTAGGTTTATTTGGCGATGCATCCTTCTTTCTTTGCTTAGGTTACTTGAACACGATTGGATGACTTGGCCAGTCATCTGGGAGTCCACTCGTGGGGGATTCCCGCGGATTCTAGAGCTACTATAGATGGTACAAGAAATCGAGCACGTCCTTGGTAGCCGTGGATGCTAGAAGCTCAATCTGATAGATACCCTTGGTGTTGAAGGAGGTCATGAACAGCTGGACGATGTCCAATTCGGCGACGGGTGATCAAAAAAAATTGAGCGGCGGAGAAAGCTCGGTGAACTTCTTCGCTACAAGGTCTACGAGGACCCTGCGTGTTTTGTCGTCTCCACAGTCATCGAGAGCATCTAGAATGATGAGGAGAGGTGAACTGAGCGTAGCTCGGCATGCAGTCCAAGGTTCATCAAGAAGTGTTGTGAATTGAGTGGCAAGGGATTCCGTGGCTAGGTTGGGATTCCGTTCGATAGCTTCAAGGATAGCCACTTGGGCATCCGAACTGTTGATAGCAAGCTGATAGGCGACGGTGCGAATGACGCGGCTAGGGGATGACTCGCAGTGGGGTAGTCCCTGTCAAAGAACAGGTACGCAGCACAGTCCTCGACGTGCCTCGGCAACAGGGTGCGCTATGGCGCTCTTGACAAAACCTGCATCACCGCACAGCCAGTAGATGTTCGTGTCGGAAGATAAGTTGTCTGCCCAATCGAAAATAGGATCAATGATGTTTCGCCGTGTACCCTGGAGGCATGACTTGCGCCCCCAAGTATCCATATTAGCAGGATCGAGGACCTGATTGAGAAGTGCTAATGGCATCGATAAGCTATGGGAAACGAGAAAAAACGTACTGGCTGACTTTGTTCTACCTGGCTGGTTGTCGAAACGGACTCGGGATGGAGGACTTAATTTTGAGGTGCTAACAACATCTGCGAGGCGCAGCGAATGTGAGAAAACATATCGACCGACATTGATCTGTGTGACTGGCTGTCGAATCGGATTGAATCACTACAACTCCTAAAATCAGTGTAAATTATTACACGATCGACACAGCGTTGAGCTAAATTTTATATGTCGACTACACTGCGACTTCTGAAGTACTTTGACATTGATAGATACGGGCGGCGACAACATAGAGGTAGAGGTTCTGGCTCTGTTAATGGTTGGATATAGATGTAGGATAAAGGAACATACCGATTTCTGGGATGATACTGAAAACAGTGTGAGAAGAAGAGAGTCAAGAGAGCGCGTGTTTGAACAAGGCGATGTGACAGTGTGTCATTGACTGCCAACGAACCAGTTCAAACCATCTCATACCCGTCTTTTACGCCGGCTGAGCCGATATCTCGCGGCTGCTGCTACTCCAATGCCAATGTTTCTCCCCCATTGCCATTCCACGCGAGGACACGCACATCAATGCATCACCGTCTAACACGTTCATCACCCCGTGAGGCATTTGAAAAAAAAAAAAACTACCAGCCGAATGACGGCAAATTCATCGATGATGGGCTGGTGTCTGCATCGCCAGTGTACTTTGATGGTTACTTCGTCTTTGGTTGCTCCTTATCACCCTTTTGTCTCTTTTTGTCTTTGCTTCTTAATAGCTCGACAAAACTTGAAAAGGTGATGAGTCCTCACTGAGTCATTGACGTTCAAAGGACTCATCACCTTTTCGAAACCCGAGCGCTCTGAGCCTGCTTTTTCTCCATCGAAAACGTGCATTTGAAGCCAACGACGCGTCATCGCACGGGTAATCATTTTCCGAACGCATCCACGGTAACGACTTGGTCGTCCCAATGGTCCTGCACGACACACGACGACAATGAGGTCCACTGCGAGTGGCGCCACAGCACCCGAAGACAACGACAACGACTGTAACAGTGTCGTCACATGCTTACCCTTAACAATCCAAGTCGATAGTTTTTTTCCGATGCCTTGCCTGGACCGACACGGCCTTCGTCAACGGCACTTGCGCCTGTATTATCAGCCTGGAAATTGTCATCCTTCGAACTTTACCGGTTCTGATTCGGATGAATTCATGGGTCTCGAGCCCGACAACATGGCTAAGTCCAAGTCGACGGGGTCAATACGGTGCTCGGGCTGCGAAAAGTATAAGAATGGAGAATCGAAAAAGCGGAACGTGCCCATCATCCATGGACCTGCACCTATTATGATGAAGCGTGAGGCGCACTTCCCGTTCCCGAGGTCTCTTAAGGAGAGATCACTCAAATGAGACAGGGAATTACAAGAAACGGATCAACAATACACGTGCGCGGAGTGGAGGCGTCGGGGTGGCGCTGACGGACAATGTCCGATGGATCGTGTTTGGGTACAGCTGGATCGACCTCTTTAACCTTTTTTAGCCTTGGCATGTTCACCAAGTTTTTCTCTCGACCGTGGAGGCCCATTTCTTACTCTCTTTATCCCTGTGCCCAGCTCTTGATGGTCGTGCATCGATTGTTCTAGACGGATCCATTTTGGATGGGTTGTCAGTGTGTAAATATGTATGTTTGTCTATACTTCTATATCTCTCTTTTTGCTGGTTTACGAACTCGCTGGGCGACCCCGGTCCCGCTCCGATTTCCTCGAGAAACTTCTCATCTCAGCGATCGACCAATCATCCGGCTTCATCCACCTCTCAACAGCCTTCCATATTTTAAACACCCTCCTCCGTATACTTATCCGGTCCGGGTCATTGGTGGTTTTATCATCGGAAGTGCAAAGATTCAATTCAATGTCGCTACTAGTACACAATCGTCGTAATTAGCTGATTCATAGTGTGCCGTCAAAAGACTTCGTCCACCGCTTCTCATGCGCAAAACAATTCATATCAAATTGCACCCTTTGAATACCTATAACAACGATAGCGGGAGGCAAGCAGACTTGTGGGTAGTAGGGTGGGATCCAGAGGAGGAGGGAACCAGAAGGACTTCGCAGCCAGCCATCATTGCCGAGTTTCCACGTACATGCTGAGAAGTAAGCATGCTGAGAAGTGAAGCCGTGTGATAAAGATGCCAGATGTTGAGGATCATGCGTGTCAAATGACGCAGGTTGGACAGACCCTGTCTCGGCATCCCAAATCCGGACCGTGTTGTCGTAAGACCCGGAGACGACGCGCTTTCCATCAGGTGAAAACCCGACTGATTTAACCCCATAAGTATGCCCTTCGAAGGGCCCAGCGACGGCAGACCCTGTCTCGGCATCCCAAATGCGGATCGTGTTGTCGTGAGACCCAGAGACGACGCGTTTACCGTTAGGTGAAAACCCGACCGATGTGACCGTTAAAGTGTGCCTCTCTCATAACGCTCTGCAATGATGGCATGCGATCAACACCGCCGTTATTCGCTCGAACTATCTCCCTCAGCTTGTGACCGTACATGCGTCGAATATGCGAGCTCTCTGGCCATATGGGTACCGCAGAGATATATCGGTGCGGTGTGCTCTGAGAAATCATTCCCCGAAAAACGGCCATGAACTTGACAGTTTCAGATGCCAGATCTGCCAATTGCTTGTTGTTATGCTGTTTCGTCATCAGTTTACAGAAAATTTGATACCAGAGATTTACGCACCCGATACCACTCTTCAAGTATTTCCATCGCTGGTGTCACAACCTGGGTTTCATCCACCAGACTGAGTGCCTCCAACTAAAATAGAATTCCAGTAAGGGTCGCATGAGGATCTAAAAACGAGGTTGGAACAGACTGTATGCAGTCAATGGTGGATCCACAACGAATGTTACAGACCGATCTATGGAGATGCAAACGCGCCTGAATGTGTTGGGGTCTACCAAGTCCGCGATTCAATCTATGATCTCGAGAGAGGTTCACAGCGTCAGGCTGGTTGACGTTATGACTGCAGAAGAATATCGCGTATTCCAATGCGAGTGCTGGTAAACCACGGTACATGATGTTATACCGGCGCGTCCTGCATCTCCGCGATACCCCTTGACATTCTCCTCCGAAGCACCCGAGTCCTCTTCCGAGTCCCCGAGAAAATCGCGGTGGATAGCCCGCAGGTTGACAAGCGTCAGGTCTGGCGCGTTCGTCCCAAAATCAAGCCCCGTGATCTCGACGGGACCGATAAACGACGGTCGTGACCCGGGGGGTTGTGCGTGCGCTAGCGTTGAAGTATGTGTACGAGCGTCTGGGCGGGCGACGCGTCGAGTTTATGCCATTCGAGGTCGATGGGCATGACGAACATGTACAGGATAGTTTCGAGCCGGACTGTGCCATGCGATGTCTTGGCCGTAAGTAATAACGGGGCGGTATGGTCGAGGGTATTTTATACCATCCTGAATCCAAAACACAAACACAAGACTCGGACGACGTCCGACCTGGGCATGAATGGATCCGTGGCCCGAGGCGAGCGCGATCATCGTACGTCTCGTCCGTGGTTTACTAGTACTCCCCTGCAAGGAACCCAACAACCAGATCAGCGGCGTGCACGGAGTTGAATCTAGGCCTGAGACATAGTCTGAATATTGCCCACTCCGAATTTTGTCTGAATACTGACCAAGTAATCTGGTTCTCAGTAGGCCCTCGCCAACCGCTTCAGTAGTGAGCCAAAAGGAATTCTCGGAGTTCGTTGAGATGAGTGTTAAAGAGGTAAGTGTATCGGGCTGGTTCAGAGTAGAGAATGTTTTTCAACCTTGTTGAATCCATCTCATAAAAAGGCAGATCGTCAGTCATGTGTCGAGGGATGATCATGTCATGGGGGAAAGCAAGATATCAGTGAATAAGAGTTTCGGGCCGAGAGCAAACTTGCTACTGTTGTCGTAAAAACTGATACATATTGACTTTGCATGAACTCATGTCGCTGTGCAACTTGAACGGACGCCAGCGCAGGCGCACTGGCAGCCGAAAGAATCTGTAGACACTCTTTCTTAATGTCGTCAGAAACCGGCAAGCACGAATCATCGTTCTTGTCCAAAATAGTGAATATGCCAGAACGGCTTCTTGGTGGTCATGCCAGAGACTCGTCACTAGTCACTTCTCAACTCGAAGCTGGACCACGTCTCTCATTCACAGAGTGACCCGAATGCAACTTCCTTTCAAATCTCCAGAACACCGAGACTCAGAAGTCGGGGTAGTGTCGATGCTCAGTCACCTTCCGGTAGAAAATTTCCTCATCATTCTTCACTACCTTGATGTCCGAGGCATCCTTCGAATATGCAGGGTACGTGACAGCTTCGGGTCTACTGTTTATCTAGTTTAAAGGACCTATGTGCATACACTTGCTTTACTGGTCTCTCGATTTATGAATGAACTTAGCCACCGCAAGGATGTATGGATGGACGCCTATCGTCACGCCGACTTCATTCGACCACCCGGTCCATTCCTTTCACAGTCTGCCCAAGAACTGGAGAATGCACTTGTCCCTAGCCTTCGCGTGCTCCGGAATCTTCAGCAACACCGACAAGAAATGTCGACCTTCCGGGACCTAAGAGATATTCGGGATATGTGCATGAATTCTAGACTTGCTTCTTTCATGTTTGGTCGATTTCTCTTCGTTGCCCAGGACTCTCCTAGTGCACTCCGTTGTTATGACTTGAACTGTGATAGTAACTCGGGTTACAGCATCACTTACAAACCTACGGATTCAAGTTCAATCCAGTCGTTTCGTTGTGTTTCTCCCATCGACGTCGAGGGTCGCCCATTTGGGTGTGTTGTCTTGCTCGAGCCAAAGCGAAATGGAATACGGATGTGAGCTTTGATACTTGACGCAATTCATTGATGATCTCTGGCTCGACCTGATTGACATTCCGTTACTTTCCACATGCATTTATGCATGTAGTTCTCACTCATATGTTTACCTTTGTAGGATGCCAGTGAGCAAGACAATCTATGTGAATTTTGCCAAGTATTGCGCTGTGTTTTTCAAGTCCTGAGTCAGGGGACCTCACGCCACAGTCGTCCATGTTTTGGTGCATAGCTCTCACGTTTCCTCTTTCTTATTGATAATTTCAAAGAAAGGTATTCTCTGTGCAAGGGGACGGGTGATGTAAGTGTTTGCAAGCGTCGAAATGAGGGCTCTCGACTGTCTTGAATGATGGACAGTTCGTGGTCTAATTTGACACGCTGGCCTAGTAACCATAAATTACGGCCAAGCTACATGCACTTGGAGCATCCTCGTTGATGAACTGAATCACAAAGACGAAAACATGCCCATGATCATTGTCACGGTGCAAAATTCATTAATATTGTACCACAAGGTTCAGCATACAGATCACTGCTTGCAAAAAGTCATCCCATCGTCTACAGTGATACAGCATCGAGCATTGTATCACTTCCAGTGGCAAGGCCATCTGCGTACTCAAGACTTTCGAGACCGCTACCCGCACGCTAACTTGCCCTTGTTCGTATCACAACTATGAAGATGATAGCTCCTTTTAAAGATGGGATTGACCTCTTGCATCACCGTGCTGTTCCACTATCAGCCCGTAGTTTTTTCCTCCCAACCACAAGAACGCGCCAATCTTTTTTTCAAAAGGCGGAGAGCCGCGCGTTAGACGAGCTCAGTGCGTGGTCCAGCGAGCACTCCGGTTTGCTTTCGACCGCCAAACATACATACGCCTGCTATGTACGGGCTCTATCCGAGCAGTGTTTCCATTGGGATTGGGACGACTCTTCTCGCCCGGTGTGTGCATGTGGAGTTGCAGCTTACCCATGCTATTGAAACGATTGTGAGCACACGCGAGACGTCAAAAAACGACGGACGAGGTACAACTTCTAGAGAACTTCGAACGTAAAGACGGTGGCATAGCCCTCATATTAGGCAAGTTTTCCACCGATACTGTATGGGTCTGATCTGTCCCCGCTATGGTCATTTTCATCATTCATTAGCAAGAAAAACGACGCAAACGCACTGGAGACTCGTACGTTTCATCTCCTTGCTCTAACCATCGAATACGTGATTCAGTCCAAATTGAACCTCATCCCAGAGTGCCGGTTCGGCGGGGCTCGGCACATGTACACTAGGACGCATCTCTCGTGCGTGCCGTGAGAGATGGACGCCCACAACTACCAAAGGATCCCATCCGAGTCTATTTAGTAGGTGACCCACCCAAAACGACCCACACGACATTGGGGAAGAACAGAGAAAAGGGAAGGAAAAAAGCGCACCACGTATTCGAGCCTGCGATGAAAGTGGATGATGTCAGCGATCGATGTAGTCCATTCTTCTGCAAACACGGGCACGAAAGGCCAACGGCTGCAGGGTATCGATCGTGTTTTATGCATCCCGACACACGGGCGAGATCCTCATAAGATGTCGGGACAAACATGCATATGATATAGACTAGAGCTGTGCGCGCATGGTGGAGTGTATGAAATGGCGGGAGCGAAATATACACCGCTTCGTTATAATATGAATATTGGTGCTAGTGGGAGATTAGATTTATCGAGTCGTCGCCACTAGTAAATTAGTAGTAAAACCATTAGAGATGGACTGCGCATGTGAAAGGAAATCAGGCTTGTGATGGGAATGGGTTTTGGAAAGCTCGTGCTCGCTGGGTGCCATGTTGCCAGTTGTTGGCGTTAGAACAAGGCACGAATGGAAGATCTGTTCTCAAAGGTAAACTCGTTCTCTGACGACAACGCTCGCTTCCAGTCTATCGAATTGAAGTTGCCAGAAAAGGGAGATTCGTAATGTTCAGCCACCTGGACCTAGCCTTTGTCGGGACCGTCGTTGATTTCAGAAACGTTGACGGTGGCGCAGCTTGCCCTGGAAGATCCTCCAGTATGTTCAGGCTGTTCGTTCGCTTCCAGGATTAGAACTCAATGGAATGCAGTATAATTACTTCAAACACCGAAAGGAGACCGATTCAGACTCGGACCGGGGCGTCAGAGGTATTGATGTCGGCAAGGTGGGGGGTTTGACGTGACAATGACAAGGCACGTCGGACAACCGTCAACAACTGTATGGATTCAAAGTTCCTCCTCTCTCTATCGTGGGAACTCCGTTGGAGTCAGGAGACAGATTGGAGGTAATGTCGTCGGCAAGGCTGGGGCTTGACATGACAACCACAGCGCGCGTCGGGCACCTGTCAACGACTGTATGGAGTCACTTAGGGCCACAGCCATGAACCCTCCCCCTTTGCCCTACACCGCTACGGGTATAAAAGACGACGCTGTACATCGACCCTCAACCGAGTATAGTTTCAGATCGTTATTTTCCTCTGTAGGACCCTTCTCTTCCTGTTGCATCTCACTGTCTTCTGACGGTAGCTGTTACACTGCAGGCAACAACTCTTCGTCTTTTGCTTCACAACAATGTCCTCTAATCCTCTTTCTTAGTAAGCCTTACTATCTGTCTGTTTTAATCCTAACAGTGACCTTTCCCTAATAATTAGTTTCACCATCCAAGGTGTTTCTTGTCGTGAACTCGTGGCTGACCATGTTGACTCCGTTTCTGTCAGAGTTAAACATAACATTCAAGGATGCGAAGCGAATTTCCGAATCTCTCAAACTGGTCGCTGGTTCCACTGAGAGAACTGTTACCACGAAACGGAAGGATGGCTTAACTCATTGTTGGCTTCTAGACCCTGTCGTGTACGCTCCTCCAGTCGATGTCGATGGACTACACCACCTGATGAACTTCTCATAGGAACGTACCTTCAGAAGAGGATCTCGCCGTGAAGCCAGGATATCTCAACGAACTCGTTGTAACTGGCAAGGAGCTGCATGAGTGCAACAATAACTCTGGCAGGATAACGAGTGGGTCGAGGTCTCATATCGTGTTCATGTGCTAAGTCACATTCGTTTAGAACAAGGCAGCGACTACAACCTGGAGATAGTTGCGACTGCGCACGGGATCTTTGCAAAAAGCGTCCGTATGTCACCGAATTCACTAGATGTTACATACTATCGCTCATTCCTCTTACGGACTCGCATTCTAGATGCAAATATGAGTGCGAGGCATATTAAGGATACCTTGAAACCTGTGTCACTCGCGAAGCTCGGTGAACGTTGCATGGATGGAACCCGCGTGGATCAGCTTACCACCATTCGCGAATGGATCGCGGACCACCAAAGGCCAAATATCTTTGTCATCTACGGGGGCCCCGGGACCGGCAAATCCACGATTTCATCGACCCTCGCGTTTGAAATACCCCAGAAATATCCTTGTGCGCGATTTTTCTTCCGGCGCGATGAAGGTGATCGTAGGGACCCGACCCTTGTATGGCCCACGGTTGCCTTCGAGTTGGCCAGTCTCGACCGCAACATGGAGCTAGGAATTCTTGAGGTTTTGACTTTCTTGACTGATGCTCTCCACGTCGATGTTAGGGAGCAATTCGAGGTGCTCATCAGGGAACCTTTGACGAAGGAACGTCAACCTGTCGCACCTGTCGCACCGTTCATACTAGTCCTCGATGCACTCGACGAGTGTTCGCAAGGTACTGTACAATGGTCCAAATTTCTACGGACGTTGAGGCTCTGGTCTGAACTCCCGCGTCACTTCAAGCTCATCATCACTAGTCGACACGATTCCACCATACATAAAACGCTTGATGGTGTCTCGGAGCAGATACAACTCCTCTCAGGAGCTGACGTGGATACGCCAACATCCAGGGATATTGAACGCTTTATTGCGGTCCGATTTAAGGAGATCTCCTCTCAATTCCCATCGTCAATATCTTCCTCGTGGCCAGGGCCTGCCAAGATCCAACAACTTGTGGATTATGCCGCCGGTCTCTTCGTCCTGGCTAACACCATGCTGGACTGGATCGGCGAGCGCGATCCAGAAGACAGACTTTCACAGATTGGAGACAATTTGGGAGAGGCCGAAGCAAACCTTGACAGGCTCTACCGCCAGATACTGACGACGGCTACACACGGTCTGAAGGAAACCGAGCTCAACGGGTTTACCACGGCGCTGTCGGCCATCGTCCTTGCCAAAGATCCTCTCAGTCGGGCGGATTTGAATACACTTTTCCAACTCTCCGGCCCCTCGATGGAGCTTATCATGCGCAACTTGACCGTTGTTGTTTCGACTCAGTCATCTCGATTCCAAGTCCACGACAAGTCGTTTTCAGATTTCCTGCTGGACCCAAAACGATCTGAACGATTCACCATCGATTACGAGACGCAAAGTGTGGCATTTGCAAGCGCCTGCCTGCGCTACATGAATGCACATCTCCGGTTCAACATGTTCAACGTAAAAACCTCACATCGGTTCAACAAGGACATTTCCGATTACGACGAAATCTGTCGCTCAATCCCCACTCCCATGATCTACTCCAGCCATTACTGGGCAGAATATTTGGAAGGACTCATTGCGAAGCCGAGCCACGGCCCTGTGGAGCCGTCGGAGCTAGAGTCCTTTATCCAGAATCACATGCTCCACTGGTTTGAGGTGTTGAGCCTGACAAAAGCGATCCGTCTTGCCCCTCAACTACTCATGCTTGCGTCCAGCTACATTCGAGTAAGTTGCACTACAATAGATTCACCGATTTATCTCATCTTTATTCAGGGCTGTAACACGTCTCTCTCTGAACTCGCTACGGATGGTAGCAAATTTGCTATGACGTTTCAAGAGCCAATCTCGCAGAGCTTGCCGCACATCTATGTCTCTGCGCTCGCATTTGCGCCGATGGAGTCTTTAGTCGCTAAGAAGATGTGTCCACTATTTTCGAATTCTCTGTCAATCGTGAAAGGCAGAACGAGAGACTGGTCCGCGATCAGTTTGGAAAGGTATCACGAGAGCGGTTTCAAGTCTGTCGAACTCTCTCTTGATGGCACGCGCGCTGTGTTTGGCTCCAGTGATGGGACCATTTGCGTATGGGATGTAGACACAGACAAGTGCATCGTGGAGCCTTTCGAAGTTCACGAAGAGTTGGTCGGTTCCGTCGCATTCTCTCCTGATGGTGCACGCTTTGTGTCTGTCGACAATGACGGGATCCTTCGTGTGTGGAATACGAATACGGGCAAGAGTTTGATGGAGCCTGTGCGAGCCCACGAGGACTGGGCGTGGTCTGTCGCGTTCTCCCCTGATGGCACATACATTGTGTCTGGCTCCTACGACAAGACCATTCGCATATGGGATGCAGATACAGGCAAGAGCAACATGGAACCTCTCCGGGGTCACGAGGACGCTATTTACTGTATGGTGTTATCTGCTGATGGCACGCGGATTGCTTCTGGCTCCCAGGACAAGACTATTCGCGTTTGGGATGCACACACAGGAAAGAGTATAATGGAACCTCTTCAAGGTCATGAGGACGCTGTATACTCTGTCGCTTTCTCTCCTGATGGTACACGCATCGTATCCGGTTCCCAGGACAAGACCATTCGTATCTGGGATGCACATACAGGCAAGAGCATTATGGAGCCTCTTCGAGGTCATGAGGACAGGATTCTAGCTCTCGCGTTCTCTGCTGATGGTACCCGCATTGTGTCTGCCGCCTATGACAAGACGATTCGCGTGTGGGATGCAGATACAGGCAAGACCGTGATGGAACCTCTTAGGGGTCACGGGATTAGCTTCTTGTTTGTGGCATTGTCTGCTGATGGCACGCGCATTGTGTCTGGTTCCGATACCATTCGTTGGTGGGATGTAGACACGAGCAGGAGTCTGAAGGAGCCATTTCGAGGACACGAAAGCGGTATCCGGATCGTTTCTGTCACGTTCTCTGCTGATGGGACACGGATTCTATCTGGCTCTGAGACGGATGACAAGACCAGTCACATCGACACTGTAATACCACATTGCTGCTTTGCCTTTCAAGATGCGAGAGGTGTTCCTGCTTTCTGTTCTCATTCCGAACTCAAGGATGGCTGGCTCTATGATGCGCACGGGAACATCCTGTTCTGGGTGCCTCCTATAAACCGGCGAGGATTATACTATCCTCGAACGACGAGGGTGATTGGGGCTGGAGCTACTCAGCTTGATCTTAGCTGGTTTGTGCATGGGGAGCATTGGACAGAAATTTGTTCTTCTTCCATGACACAGAGCGCGGAACCCAAATAGCGCGGTCGGCGTGCGCATTCTGGACACGATCCATTATGCACGGCGATCTCAAATTTTGTAATGCATACTTGTCTCATCTATGTATAACTACTAGACCAATTATGGGATTCTATACGTCGTCTACAACCACATGCTCCATTGTGTCCTCTACTGCCGTTGTCAATTATGACGTCACCTTTTCTATTCGACTCCGAGGTTTGAGATGAGGGACTGGAGAAGTCCGGGGCCATAACTCAGCCCACCATTGTCTGAATCCTTGCAATGATACGGCATTGCACCTCCGTCTCTCGACTTCGAATCTCTTTTGCTCATTCCATGTACGTCGATTGTGATCGGCATCGGTGGTATTCTCCAAGTTTACGGCGAGATAAATTGGGATCAAATATTGAGACGGTCTCGTCCCCCTGGCATACGTCGCCCCCGTCCAAAAACGCGCAAGGGCCGATCATGATCCATTTTTGCGGATCATGCATGTAAAAACAGGTGACCCGTTCACGTCGTTGGGACTTCGAAAAAAAAAAAAGGATTGGATTCCAGACTGTGTAGGCTTTCTTTGGCACGGCAAGCAGCACGCACACGATGGTCCCAATCGAGCGATCGCCACGCGGGTACGAAGCATCTCCAGATTATTATTTACGGGCCAGGCGTGGACAATATCAATGTGAACATCGGAATGAATGACTAAATGGATGGTTGACAAAAGAGCGGTTGTTATATACGTCCCGTGCGGGGATGCATTCACGAGGTACCCCTAGCAGTAGAAAAGGTAATTCTTTGAGAAAGCCGCTCAAGGCAGAGGGATATGTACTCATATGAACGAAGACAAAATGGCGCAAAATTCAAAAGGCCAAGTCGAATGAAGCGACAAGGTAAGAAAAAGGAGCGATATACCTGGGTAACGTTGACTAATTGACTAGATATTCTTCCGGTCCGCTGGCGAGGACCCGGGCGCCAGCGATGCGGGCAGTAGATGCATCGACTCCCTCGACTAACCCCTTGTGTTTTTTCTCCGGGATTGCTATACCGACAGTATGAGTGCTTGGCAAGGCGAAGTCTAACCAACAAGCGAACCAGTAGAGTCAATCAATACGCTCTCTTTTCCGTTCTGCCGCACGGGAAACGGAGTCGACCACATCATCAGTGAGATTCACCACATCGTCCGTTAGGCGCGTCACAGAACCTCCCACCGCAGCTTGAGCGCCCTTGAGCTTCTCTAATATTGCCTTGAGATTTGGCTTTGGCACATCGTCGCGAATGGAAACAACACCACTGTAGACATCGTTGCCTCCCTCAATGCTACCGAGGGTAGAACTCCCAGATAATGCATCGTCAGAACCCGGGGTAGAAGAAAGCGGCAGAGCAGATGCGGTGAGTGCGATAGCGAGAGATACGAAGGGAATGAGACGCATGATTGGAGTTGCAACGCGATTGCGGGCGAGTTTGAAGGAGAGACCCGCCTTGCTTAAATATGTCGGTTCGGTGACATTAGTCGGTCCTTGTAAAAATTACTTTGCCAGAATGGTGATAGTCTGTGTCAAGGTACCCTGCGCTAGCGCTAACCATACTTGGGTTTGACCGAGGTTAGTCTTAATCAAGTGTTCGGCTTAGATATCGGGGAAATTTGTCGATGCTGATAGAGACTCCGGATGCTCGTATGTTTGATTGACTTGAACGGACTGGCCCATCGACGATATAATCCCACAGGAACGTTGAATCAACGACTCTGTCACCGGGCCTGGCAAACAAGGTTATGAAAGGGAGACTCGTAAGGTCAACGTTAACAACGAGAATAGTGACATATTGCTTACTTCCAAGTATGATATGTCAATTGTGTTCACTCTCCAAATGATGTTTAGGACGAAAACGCCACTCTGCTCACGTCAGGGAGCGTACACAGGTTATATCACACCTGAGCTGAATGGTCAGACGAGGCCATGTTGGGTATAGTGCGAGAATCATCGTTTTGACAGGTGTCATTGTTGATTTGGTCGGGTGAGAGACGGAACAGATGTCTGAGTACAGTCAATTAATTCCTCGGCGCTGAAATGGTACAGTGTGATTCCCTCGAGAGGCGCATGTGCCATGCGTCGCAAAAAGGGAAGCGACCTACTTTATTTTCTCTCTCTTATCCCCCCGGCTGACACCTTGTCTTTGTTCTCCGTCGCCCTCTCTCTTGCTGCCTGGTCTCTCAACAGTTCTCCTTCCCGCCTCCACTCTCTCTTCTCGAATGCATCGTATTCTTCCTTGGCGTCAATCCACCGTTCTTGAACGTCCCTCACGTTCCCTGTCATCGGTCCTGCGGCCGTGGTGAACAATGGGTAGAGGTTTGGTCGAGCGGATGCAGGTGTAAAACTCGAATCAATGGTGCCCTCTGGAGCAGGGGCGTCTCTCGGGGGGACGAAAATATAACCTGTCGCGCGGTCAATGGCGCGAGTGAGATGTAACATCGAGTCCTTGTCCTATGCGCGCGTAAATAGTTGAATGATGTAACGTGAAGACGCGACTTGCCTCGACAGCAAGAGTCTCGAATCCAACCAGGCTGTAGTCTTCGATCACGGATATCAATGCCCTATTTAACGCGGTGAAGCGGGGCGAGGTCGTGTTCAAGGCGTTTTCGAGATAGGATAGATCTTGCACTTCGGTGTAGAAATCGAGGTTAAAGTCTGGGGTACGCGTTAGGGGGATGGCCGTAGTATAAAATCCACCGTACCGAGATCGCCATAGTGAGAAAGGATATCAATTTTTGAGAGCACATTGATATGTGGCAACTCGAGCTGGAGCATGGTTCGAAGGGAGAGGAGGAGGACGGAGACGTACTTGGCAGGGTCGGTGACATAGTGGGCATCACACAGATGAACGGCTGCCAGCTGAACACGAGTCAAGGATTGACTAGGACAGGAATGGAGCACATACGCGGAATCCGACCTTGGCGAGTTGTTGGATGATGCGTTTGAGGGAGGGGTGGATTGTCCCGAGCTCGACCTGGCCTGGGATGTCAAACAAGACGTAGGCATCGGGACCCAGCTCGTTCAGTCTCGCCTGCAGCCAGTCGATGTTCACCTCGAGATACTCCATGCAGTACAACATGCCCCCGTTTGGACCGAGCCCATAGGTGTCCATGGCATCGTTGAGGGTGATGAGGGCGGCGATGTCGATTGCGCACGGATACGGGATGTTGTCGTTGGCGGGGTCCAAGTTGACGACGGCGATGGGACGACCGAGAGCGGTGCAGAGCTGATATTTTCCGTGGCAGTACGTCGATTTGCCGCTGCCTGGCGCGCCGCAGACGATCTCACCAAAGGGCATGGTCATCGGAGTTTGAATTGTTTCTTGACTTTAACCACACAATGCCAACGGCCCACAGAGAGAGAAAGCCGTACGGTGTATGTCTCATTATCGTACACATGTTCACCCTACTCAATTCTTGACAGCGGCCTCGAGGCTCGGACGGCGCTTGGCTTCATGACCGTGCAGCCTTGTCTTCCGCAAAAGCAAACAGCGTACCTCCAGCAGCCAACACAAGACTCGTCGTATCCAATCTTCATTATGAGATCACGCCTAAAGACTTGGTGGTGAGCCACCTCTCCTTGGTTACCTATTCCTCGCTTATTCGTCTGCAGTCCATCTTTGGACAGATAGGCACGCTCGTTCGCGAGCCACTGATCAGGGTACGATGATTCCGAATTCGAATGCACTCAGTCACATCGCCCCGTCCGGTCACTTGTGTCGTGCTACCTTGACTCGGGGTTTCTATGACCACTTTCGCTTCTGGCTCTTCACTCGGAATGAACACACAACTAAACCTGTGAAATCACCTTTTTTCTTTCAAGTACGATCGCAGCGGTCGCTCATCCGGTGTTGCCGTCGTCACCTACGAAAAGCCCGCCGAGGCGTCCCGCGCAAAGAAAGATTTTGACGGTAAACTCGCCAAAGGTCGGTCTTGTTACCTTCTTCGGTCGAGGTGCTCAATAATTTTCAGGGCAATCAATGGGAATCGAGTTTGACACTATGCCACTTCGACGTGGACGGTCTGCAAGCTTGCCTGGTGTCTCGACTGCGTCCCTGCTGAACAGGATCGAGCGACCTTCGCTCGCTGAGCGCCTAGCAGGTGGCCAAGACGCGAAACAGCCGACGACGTACGTGTTGACTGTCCCTTATGAGCCATGCATGCTCACCACGCGTAGCACGGGCCCCATTCGCCCCAGAGCACCACGCTCTTCAAGAAGTGCCGTCCCCCCGAGGCCAAAGCCTGGGCGACCGACGCGCCCCAAGGCCAAGACCGCAGAAGAGTTGGACAGAGAGTTGGATGTGTTCATGGCAGATGACGCCAAGGACGCCCCGGATGATTCCGAGCCCAAAGTCGTCGAGCCCGTCGCAGCCCTGCAGGATGTAGAGATGGCGTAAACGACTGATCAAGAGAGATATGATTTATTTATGTAGTTTATGACACAGATTGCAACTCAGATTAGCTCTGTTAGTCTTTCTTTGCTGATCGCGTGCAAGATGATGCACCGGTGCTTGAACATCGTCGAGGTGCAGCGCGCCATCTTTAGCGAAGTCTACTGGCAGCCAAGGGGCGCCGGAACACTCGCTAGACTCGCCCGCTCCTGCCGTGCCTTCAACAGCGCTGCCCTCGATGTCCTGTGGGTCGAATTGGACTGTTTCTTGTACCTCATCCAATGTCTTCCTCGGGACCTCTGGAAGATTGAACCCGATAGAAGGATGGTGTGTCCTCTGAATAGTCTCGCTCGTTCATTTCCGGACTGATCCGGAGTAGACATTTCAAAGACCCATGTCGCTCAGAGACTGGGAAGTTTTCTTTAGATATTCCTCGAGGATACGCGGTCTCTTTCAGTCCGTTGGCCCCGAAGTGCTCACTCAATGCTCCAGTCTTGGTGACGATGTCATATTTGCCCTGTCCAATCCCCCGACTTACGGCCCTCTCGTCCCCTACTTGAGGACGCTCTGCTGGGACAAACCAAACAGAAAGTATGCATCGCTCCTGCGTTTGCTATTGACCCCTTCTCTCGTCAACCTCTCGCTCTCTTACTGTGCTCTCCGCTCCCCCGAGGTTTCGATCTTGACCTCCATCGGTACCGTATGTCCGTCCCTGAAAACGCTCTCCATTGCGTCACATAGACCATTTGCCAACATCCTCGATGCCAAAGGCGAAAAGATACTGTCCGAGGCGCTCTTGTACCTACACGCGTTGCGGTCGCTCTCATGTCCCGCGCTCGACGAACTCGCGATCCTCCACCTCTCTCGTCTACCTCTTTTGACCGAACTCTCGCTAGAGCTCCAGGTCGATTTTCAGTTGGAGAAAGTGAGACCCCGTGTGATTCCGCCTGCGTTTGGATCCGTCCGGTCGTTGACACTGCACGCCAGCACGCTCTCGACCTTGACGTCACTCTTGGAACCTATGCGCTTCAAGCCACAAAGCGTGTCGTTCGTCGTGGCGAGTACGCCCACTGCAGACGCGCTCCGCCTGTTTTTCCTCGCACTGGTCACCGCATGCGGTTCAGAGAACCTCACCCGGATCTCATTGACCACGTCCAACGAACGCCAACGCGGCCTGCCACCTCAACAAGTCGTCCTCTCCACGTTCCAATCTCTCTTCGCACTCTCCAACATTGAGGAGTTCGGGTTCGACGTGCCGTGCGATATTGCGATCGACGACGATGCGATCACGATGATGACGAAACACTGGCCCAAGCTGATCATGTTCTCGCTCAACGCGAAATCAGGCTGGGGAATCAAGTCGCGCGTCACACAACAAGGCCTTATCACGCTCCTCTCACACTGTCACTCCCTCGTCGACTTTGCGCTCGCGATCGACTTTTCCGACGTGGATGGACCGCACGTCTTGGAGATACCGGAATGTCGACCAGGGAACGGGATGACGAACGACACGTGTCAGATTGCGAATTTCGTCACGTCTGTGATCATATCTCCGGTCACGATCGCAGCGTTTTTGAGCGACGTGTGTCCCGAGTTGGATGCGGTCAAGTCGTCTTGGAGTCTTCAGAGTACGTTCGGGACGGAGGTGGATCTGGACGAGGTGGATATATACCGGGAGAGGTGGGAGGAGGTGGAGAATTTGTTGCCTGCGTTTTCGGCGGTGAGGAGGCAGTGTATGGAGTGGGCGGAGAAGAAGGCGAGGGAGACGAGTGGGTCGGGTGTAAGTTTATGATGGACAGATGCTACTACTTTAACTATCAACCATAATGAGTACACCTTGTGCGTCATGGGTGTATTTTTCGAATTCCGATCTTTTCGGAGCTTCTCGGCTCGCCTCCTATTCGCGACCGCTGCGCTCATCGGATCACGTGAATTGGGTTAATATATAAAAACCTGCATTTTGACCAGCTACCAGCCGGTGACCCGAACTCTTTCTTAAAAGATGCCCACTCAACTTGCCTACACCCCTCTCGATGAGATACCACTCGTCCGTTTTTTTTTGTCCAACACCTATGACGCGTACTCAATGCATTTTAGATCCATGCCCACCTCCGCAAGAGCTTCAGAGCCGGGAAGCTCAGGTCCATCGAAGCGCGCAAGACTCAACTCCTCCAGTTGGGCTACCTCATCCAAGACAACTACGAGCGCTTCAAGGAGGCGTTTTCACAAGACCTCGGTCGTCCCGGGCTTGAGGCCGCCTTGTGCGTCCTTCGTCTCTCGATAACTTGACCTTTTTGACCCGTCCGACGCAGCTTCGAACTAGATCACACCCTCGCTGACTGTAAAAGTGCCTATGACCGTGTTCACAAGTGGGCTGCTCCCGAAAGGGTACCTTTTACTCTTGCCTATGGACCCTTTCGACCTGTCATTCGTAAAGAGCCCAAGGGTGTCATTATTGCCATCTCCCCATTCAACTACCCCGTCTGGATAACTATCGGACCCATGATTGGTGCCCTCGCGGCGGGCAATTGTTTCGTACTCAAACCGTCCGAACTCTCACCGGCAGTGAGCGGTCTGATTGCTGAACTCGTTCCCAAATATCTGGATCCCGACGTCGTCCGCGTCATCATGGGAGGCATTCCCGAAACGACCAAGGTAACTACCATACCTATGCGTGTTCGGAGCATCATTGGCTGACTTGGCAACCTATAGATTTTGGAACTGCCTTGGGCGCACAGTGCGTATTTTTGGTATTACTTTTTATCACCGAATTTGATCCGGTCTAGTCTTGTATACCGGAAACGGACGTGTTGCAAAGATTGTTTGTGCTGCGGCTGCCAAGACGCTGTCGCCTGTCAGTCTCGAGGTGGGTCGGGATTGTGTGTGCTCCAGAGTCTCTCCTGAGCGTCTTTCACAGCTTGGTGGCAAGTCCCCCGTCGTCATCGACCCTAAGTGTGACCTGAAAACAGCCGCGAGGCGTATCTTGTGGGGCAAGTGTGCAAACGCAGGACAGACCTGCGTTGCACCAGACTATATTCTCGTCCCGGAAGATGCTCAGGATGTTGTCATACAGGCACTCAAAGAGGCGTGCGTCTTATTGGTACCTTTTTTTCTCTCAGACCGCTAACACCCTTTGGTTGCAGGCATGACGAGTTCTATCCAGACGGCGCGCTCGCGTCACCCGATATTAGTCACATCATCAGCCAGGCGCACTTCAATCGCCTCAAAGGGTTGCTGGACGGGACGGCCGGAACGATTGCGGTTGGCGGACAAACTGACGCATCCAGGCTCTTCATTACTCCTACGATCGTCAAAGGGGTGAAGGGCGACGATTCGTTGATGAACGAGTAGGTCCATGTCTTTTCGGAAGCGATCGACAACTAAAGCCGTGTTCAGTGAATTATTCGGTCCCATCCTTCCTGTGGTACCTGTCAAAGATGTTGACGAGGCCATCGAGTTCATCAACGACAGGTATATCTCTTTAATTGAACATTGACGTTGGCGTGATCATTTATACAGAGACCACCCACTTGCGCTCTACGTCTTCTCGCAAGATTCCAGCTTTAAGAGCAAAGGTCGGTGGTTTGGTTTGTTTGACGTGTGTGTTTGACTAGGTATTCTAGTTTTCGACAACACGCAGAGTGGTTCGGCCATTGCCAATGACACGTTGGTTCAGGTTGGAGGTGAGCCGCAATCTTTTGGAAAGTCTGGTTTGATATAATCGAGCCGATTCTATAGTGGACGGTCTTCCATTCGGTGGTATTGGGCCAAGCGGAAGTGAGTGCTTGTTTTTGCTCCTGCCATATGTGACTCGAACCCGAGACGTCCAGGTGGTTACCATGCTCGCAAGTTTACGTTTGATATGTTCACTCACCAGAGATCATCGCTGGACTCGCCTTCCTGGTGTGTGAACTCGAATCTCGTGGTCACTTAGAACTAACGCAGAAACTTTAGGATTGATTGGGTCCTAGGAGCCAGGTTCCCTCCTTACAGTGTAAGTAATTATCTGATCGTGAGACATGCTTGTACCCAACATTTCATCAGCAAAAGAACGAAAACAAACTGAAGAAATTTTTCGACATGCGATTACCCCAGCGTCAACTACCTGCACCTGGCTCCGAGGGTGAGATCAAGGTAGATTCTTTCTTGGTACGGCCGATGGCCATTATTGACTGGACTTTTTCCTAGGCAAGTAGCGGGCGGAATTGGCTGGTCCTGCATTTGGTTGCTGTGCTGGCTGCTGTGTTGGCCTATCATCAAGGTTACGCGCAGGTGGCGTTGCAGTGGATCAGCGGGTATATTGGTGCCTAGTGCGATATCTTTTATGCCTTGGATATGTACTAGATATTTATTCCGTATGCATTGGTACCGTAGTAGTGTTATCTGAATCAGTTATGGTGTTGTTCTTTTACTACGCGACTTTGGTCGACATACTCGTTCCCCCAGTGCCTACAATGAGCAAGGGTTCTCCAAGTTTTCCTAGGGTATTGGGATCAAGACCCAATATTTATCCAAATTTCGGGAGGAATCATGACATGCGCGAAACTCCCCGGAAAGCGGGTCCAGAGAATTCATACACGTTCAAGTCGCTGCTGTCGCATTCAATGAATACCAAGCAATTTTGGGAATATTACTGATCACAATCTGCACCATCGCCAGAAGGGTCCGAGTCATCACAAAGTTCGATAGAGTGCCTTTGTTTTCGTACGGTAAACATCCCAAACCACTTCTTCTCCTCTCGTTCCCCTTCCCTCTCCCTTTTCTGCTCTGTGACCAACAACGCGTCGTCCACCACAACCATGTATGGGTCTCCAAGCGCATCCACGGTCGCTTTCAGAGACGCATTGAATAACTCTGGTTTCTTGAGCGGGTCCAACAGCAACCGTGTGGCGTTGAGGAAATCTGGTCCCAAATGGCTGGCCCGGCGCAGCTGCACCACGACGATCAACGTCGCAATGGACACGACGATGTTGAGTAGGAGAATGTAAATCCCGTAGGTCGGTGTGAATCGGATATCGAATCCCGTCACCTGAATGGGTGTCGTGCGTTCGTCTGCATTGCCAGTGGTCATGAGCACCGCAGAACTGTAAGCGCCAAGTGCCATGTTCAAGGCAGCACTCCAGTAGCGCTCAATGACAACTATAGAATTAGAACTGAGGGGGACTGATGGATCTATATAGAATGAGTCCAAGTTAAACT
>JBBPLF010000327.1:6186-33194 GCA_038089615.1 Aureoboletus auriporus
GGAATATATAAATTAAATATTAAAAATTACAACAATTACAACAGGTTTGACAGCTTAGTAATGGAAGCGTGACGCGATCCAATGGTCCTCAGGTACGTTATAGGGAGAAATTGCTTCCCACTCACCCAAATTCCCTATAACGGCTCGAGACTATAGTAGGTCGCGGCGCCAAGCACTGCTCCTCGCTACGGTTGGCATTGGTCCGAATGAAGTCCTCCTGACGGGAGCTTTTACAGGCTCAAAACAGCCGGGCCTTTACCGGTATTATCCGTCACTGCGCAAAGTACTGTATCAAACCCTAATCCTCCGAGAGGCACACCTAATGAACGCATTAAACGGGTTCGATCGATAGCCCTCTTTTCCTCTCCTGCATACACGGGCTTATGGATACGGCTACGCTTCACGCACCCGTAGACCTACCAACAGGCAACTTGCACAATGACTCGATTGGCGGGGCGCCGGGGGGACAGATACTGGCTCGCCCTGCTGCCAGCGAAGATGGTCGACTTCCGTAAGTCCATCTACTTGTCAAACTGGCTCACGAGGCCATGAGGACTCTCATATCTCATTGATTGCTTAACTACAATTACAACTTTACAGGGCTCGAGTTGGTTTACTATTGTCAAGAAACGTTGTGCTCCTGATAAGGATGAGCCAGAAGCCTCTAGATACTCCTTTCCACCAAGAACATCTCGATCGTTACCCACAGCTCCTTCGCAAGTTCTTCACTGCTACCGGTTTCGTTCGGCTTTTGAACGTTACCAGCAGGAACGAGGTATACACCCTTGTACTTGTCCTGGTTTTGTGTAACGGCAGACGATGCGGCCGCAAAGGCGGATGTGTATCCCCCAACATCAGGATTGACGAAGAAGGGATATATAAGAATCTCCACAAGCCATGAGATCATTCTTAATTCTGGCTTGCGCGAGAATGTGTTGACGGAACCAGGGTGGAGAGACATGACCGTGATAGGTGACCCTTCTGCGCTGAGCTTCCGTTGCAGCTCGGAGGCGTAGAGAATGTTGGCCAGTTTCGAGTATGCTGTGACGACATGAATCAAAGTATTACGCAACAATTTACAAACCAAAACATACCATACCGGGCAAAACGCGAAGAGACAGCATTCTTGAATTCGTTATTAAAATCATCGGGATTGCGGAAACGAGGTTTGCCGGGAACAAACTTGTAGGCTTCTGAAGCAACCTGATAGGCGTCTAGAAAGACCCCGGGTGCTAATGATTGCGACACACCACTATGACACGAACATCGGAGTTCGGTTCTGCCGCTGTCCGGTTCAAGACAGGCATCAATTCACGGGTCAAGACAAATGGACTGATTGCGCTGTAACTTGACGTAAGCGTATGGTTCTATTAACCATTCACCTTTCAACTGACTTGACGAGGAAAACTTCGTCCACCCCTTGAATTAAATGAGTGAGATGCAAGGAAGAATGCGGCTGGGCAACATACCGTCAGGTGTCAGCCGACGCTCTACTACAAGCCTGGAGGAATCAGCTGTCAAAAATGAAACAAAAGTTACAGGCTCGTACTGCGCAGCGTTGTGAACTGGATGACGCAACCCTCACATCAACAATTCACAAACGCCCGAATTGCGCATGAAGGCTTACCAAGGACATCCAAGCGTTCCTCTTTGTTCATAAACTCCTGAGCAGTTTTTTTCGCATTTCGCGGATCAACGAGGTCTAGCTCCAACCAAATCACCTCGCCGTTTCCGGGCCCGAGCCCTTCTTGTTTTAATTTCATGATGGCTTCCTCTGCTTTGGTTTTGTTCCGAGCAAGCATGTACACCTTTGCACCTTTCCGCGCGAGGTGCTTAACAGTGGCACAACCAACGCCGGCACTGATAACGTAGATTGGTATGACGACAATCATCGTTCTCAGATACGCACTTTCCACCCGTCACGATGACAACTTTTCCAGACAAATCTGGCAAGTCGGTAAGTGGGTTGAAGGATTTGGAAAAGAGACCCATGGACGAGGAGCAAATGTCAAATGTCACATCTGTCACACTTGTCAAAAGTACGTTGCGCGGAGAAAGAATTCTCGCGATAAATTTCGAATTTTACCAAAAAGAAATACACTGCTTTTTTGTCTTCCCATACGTTCGCAACCTCAAGATACTCATTTTGATCGTGGGTGTAATGATCTCAATGAAATCATTGTGGCGTGGGTGCCTTAACGGGTCATGCCGGCGTCATGCCGCACACAGACTTGATCGTTCACGCGCACAGCCAGGCCGCCACACGGTTTGAATGCTTCGACTTTCCCCGCGACTTTAATGCTTTATCTTCAACCCAAACCATTGTACAAGGTATGTATCTTCTCCATTGCTAGCAACTACTGGTATTCTTCTCTACGACGATAGATCAATAGGCAACCTGTCCGGTTCGTTATCTACAGTCTTCCCGACTCAAGCAGAAAATCGTGTCTGAAATCTATTGAAGATGGTACTTCCGTTGAGTACCATTGTCCAGCTTCTCTCCTTTGATGGGACAGCCATCAAATCGATTTCAAGGCTAGTTCAAAATAGTCAACCAATCGATCATTTCTATGCCTTGGGTAGGCTACTCACTGATCGTTATAGTACTAGAATCAATCGACACGTGTTCTTCTGGATTACTGTCCGGAACAAGCTGGTACTGATCACCCGTGTTCGGATCAGCAACAAGCACATTCTGACCGACATATTGGGGTATATTGTCTTGCAATACCCCCTTTTGTTTAAGTGTCTGGACCAGGGTGTGAGCTAAAAGTGTGTGTGGTCAAGTATCCATAACGATCAATTAGTCTCAAAGCCTTTCGTGTATAAACGGTGCGTACGTGTTGAAATAATGACATGACGGCCTCCGTAGATGTCTGGGGAGCGAAGGACGACTTGGGCGTCATCCCCGGAGGAGCGCTCAGCGATGTCGTTGTCCCGAACAAGCTTTAAAAGTGTGGCCGAAAACCTAGAGTTGGCTGCCTCCGATTCCTGCGTCGGCGCACCATACTCGACATGCATAAAGTCGTTTACGGAGTCGATGGGTGTAAAGGTGAGATTCCGCGATCGCTTTGCGAGGGCTTTACGGATCCGATGTGACAACCCTCGGTGCGAAGATGAATGGCGAAGTACGCTATCGCCCCTCGCCCCACCCTTTTCGACAGGCATCGAAAGCGTGGTCATGAAGAGAGTAGCCAGTAAGACAAGAGCAATGAAAGGATTCTTCATCTTGTAAGTGGGAGAGTCCAAAGGCTGACAGCGTTAACGAGGGGGAGGGAGAGTCCAGAGTCCAGTACGAAAATCGAAGGTATATATAATGCTCACCACTGACAGGAAGCGAGTTACAGGGTCATCTCCGTTTCATTCTTATGTTATACTTCTGCGCAAAGATGTTCTTTGTTTGTTAGGAAAGAAACTAAGGAAGCACCCCTGTCTGTTTGACCATTCTAAACGCGCAATACAAATATGGTCAAGACGGGGAACTCCACAGAAAAGCTTGCAACCTTTGGTTACAGTCACGTTCTCGGGATAATTTGTCATTAAGTCCGAAGTAATATTAAGGAAAACATGAGGCTTAGGCTGTACCTCAGGCGCGGCATCTCACAATTGAATGTTGCTTTTGCAGTGGGCCAAAATCCCATACGTGCACTAAAAAGTACGTAGGTAACACGAAAGTACTTATACTGACGTCACCGGGCGGCGGGATGCGATCTCAATGGATGTGCACATAAGCAGCGCTCGCATTACCCCGCCGATTTCGAGCCTTGGATCGGTATTAGGTCATTTTCCTGACACATGGATTCTTTCGATAAATTTAGCGTTTCTATCTACATATTGTGTTCACTGGTTCGTCAAAACCATCAGGACATGTTTCTTTCTTCTCCATCGTCGGGGAACCTTAGATGCTACATGAGATAGCAGTCCGTAACTTCAAGATGGCAAGCCTGAGACCAGTGATCACTGTCATCCTCCACGGGGCAAATTTATGCACCAAAAGAATCATGATGGATGGATAGAATCCGTTCATCAAGTGACACGTGGGATGTGCCGACGTCATCTTCTGTTTGTTTCAGCACAAACGCCACACGGGTATAAGTAATCCAGGCGACCCGACTCGTCCAGCAAATTTTTAAAACACTGACGTCACTGGTCACTTCCTACTCCTGAGTCGTTCGTATTACCCATCATCTACTGTCGACATCGTCCCGTCCTGATCACAGAACAACATCCGGCAAATCGGCATCGCAGACGCAAGGTATGACGTGACGGGCACTGTAGCCGCCATGAGAAGACCATCGCAAACATTTATTGCTCGTTGACGACGACAGAGATCGAAGCCGTTTCATTCAAAAAAGGCTCGCAAAACGCAATGCTTGACAACGGAACATCCCTTGTAATAGTACCAGCCAAGGAAGGTCACGAGAGCGACATGAGGAGGGCGGCAATTATCCTGGGAGCTGGGTAATCAGAACAAGATATTATGAAACATACTTCAAGTTGCTGGATTAGTCAAAGGAAGATTCTGTCGTCGTGTTTCAACGATGGCATGTGTTGAACGAGTCGTGAATGGAGACTTTGGGGTGATCGCGAGGTCTAAACACTTGATCGATCGATCGATCGCTTTTTCAACTTGATCAGTTGGACTTTGCGGCCAGCGGCCACCGAGTTATGACCGCACATTGACAAAACCTTGTTTTTTTATCTATTTATTTTGTCATCAAGGGTGCTTGCTCGGCTCCCTATTGAAGGGCATAACCCCTCAACTGATTGATTCGTTAAGTATTAGCACTAACGGCGATTAGAAGGCTGTATATTTTACAACTGAGTCTTCCGTAACAGCGTCAATGATGCGCATGAGTTAGTTTGAGCACCCGGAAACAACGGCCTGAGGACCACTGGCAAGCCTGAGTGGAAAGTTTCAGGACGCTTGCAATCCTCTGGGCGTCCGTTGGTGGGGAGTTGACATTGAGAGATCACGAACTAATGAATGGGTTATTTAGCCCGAGTCTGCCGCGTGACCGTTGTAAGATGTTCAACCCCACAAGCCTGAGGCAGCTGCCAGTACTAGTGGTATGTACCTGTTTGCGTACGGGATCCGACGGGCCAGTCAATCAGCCAATTATTTATTATTAGAAATTCTGATTGATGACCAACCACCGCATGCGTTCCTTTAACCTATACCTATACAGCAAGATCCAAAACCTCGATCACACCACGTTGGGGCGTCGTCCACTGGACGCATAACAGACCGGAATAGGGATCACAGTCCGCGAGCGAACCGAAGCCGTACGGTATGTAAGAACGGTACTCTGTAACCTTGCCTTCAGGCTTATCGCCGGTATCACCATGGTTGCGTACATCATATTCAAGCGAACAGAGCATTCTCTGACCCGATCGAATATAAAACGCACGACCGGTGCCATTGAAAGATGGCTTATATGATGGAATAAGGGGACCCCATTCGAGTGAACCTAGCTGCTTGAATGCAATGGTGCCTATTGGCAGCTCGTCATCAGGCCTGGAACTAAGGCGAAGAGTGCCCAATATGTTTCGTCCGGAAGACTCGAGGGTGTATGCTCGGATGGTAATGAGGATGTCTTGTGTAGAAGAGTCAAGGATGGCGTCCTGAAGGAGTGCGAACCACACGAAGATGCCGCGGACGATGCCGCGGTGCGATCGGGTGAGACGGGTGAGACCCTGCCTCCTATTTGAAACGGGAAGTATAAAGGCCTGGAACACTGTGCAAGGCTCCCCGCCCGTAGAGACTGATCTAGCTAGAAGGACATGTGTTGAGGTCGAAATGCTCCTAAGAAAGCTTGGTCCTGGTCGTATCTAACTCATAGACGTTGAATTTTGGATAGAAAATGATGCATAAACAATGAGGCCCACCTCATTTATTTCCCACTCTGCCAAGGTAAATGGAAGTAGAAACCGAGAGCGCGCGTGCACGTCCAAGGTTACGATACGCCAATCGTAGTCAGCCACCAAACCAGAGACGACGATTACACGAGGACCGAGTTGAACACACAGGTTGGAAAACTTCCTGTGTTGAAACTGGTTAAGAAGCTCCAGAGTGACTTTAGATTGCGATTGCTGAGTCGCATTCAACAAATAGATTGAACTAGTAACGACAGCAGTATTTCACTGTCTGGTCCCAAACTGTATCAAATTTGAAAGCTCACATTCGTGACTGTTCTCCATCCATTGTCTCCTCGATCAGGACCACACATGCAAACTGGCGACCCTCGACATCGATGGCAGAAACGCAACGAAATGACTTAAGCATTCCACTCCTCAGGCCAGTTCTGTAAATAATACTGGCATCCGAGTTCGCATCGAGGTCCAAATCATAACAACGGACTCCTTCGAGGCTAAGAGGGACCAACAAAAATCGCCCAAAGACCAAACAAGCAGAAAGCTCCCCGGACAGGACCCCGGCCACATGCTCAAACCGAATGTGCCTTAGCCTTCGGAATAAGATGGTACCTCCCTTTCGAAGATTACGGTGTACGCGAAAGCTTGTGACAAGTGCATTCTCCAAGTCATTTGCAGACTGTGTGAGGAATGGGCCGGGAGGATGGACAAAATCGGTGTTGCGATAGGTAGAAGCCCATAGGTCTCTGCGGTGGCTAATTTCGTTCAGATATCGAGAGATCTATAGAGGACGTATACTGGGTCTCTCCCAATGAGAATTTCAATCCCGACGTTGTGACGTACCCTGCGTATTCGAAGAATGTCTGGGATGTCCAGGAAGCGAAAGATGCCGAGTAAAATCTCCAGTGGAAACTTGTCGAGAGAGGACACCAACATCTGTCGGGTTGACTGAAGAACTTGATCATGATTACATAAACCTCGGAAAAACTCGGACATGATTTCCACAATAGGCAATTGGTAGTAGGCACCAAGATAGATGCACAGAATCAGTTTATCGACTGGAATATCCAATGATTCTGCAATGGTAATGCCGCACAACATGATCTAGACGACCAGACTTCCGCCATAAGGTCATGAACTTAGAACTACCGACGTCACCTTGCTCGTATGCCCGTCTTGACGCTCCACGTACCTCCGCCGTCCGGCGCACGCGCGTTGGTTATCCGTTTCTTTAAATTCCCTGCCTCATCCAAGCACTCATGGAAACTATCCTCTGTCATCGAGGAACCGCGGGAAGTGGAAGTGTGCCTCAAGCTTCATAGGCGGCGAGAGCGCATTGACCTCGTCTACGTTGCTTTTTCAACTTCTTGCCTTTGTTTGAGCTTCCCGTCAGCTTCGTCGACTTTGATTTAGCCATTTGTGGGGCGTATGGATTCGATGGACTGCGAGGAGCGTGGGCATCGAGGGACACACAATCGTCATCGCCGTCATCCTCGAGGGTATTTATCTCTTCAAATCAGCATTCTTTGAGGGGAAACCATCCTCGCGTTTACCCGCCTCGAATGTTGAGTTTGGACCAGGGGTGACGGGGTTATGGGATCTTCTTCCCCATCGGCCTCGGAGCCTTTGATGCCGCCTTTGACACTGCTCCACACAGGGGAAATGAGGTCGGGTCCATAACAATGTCGTAAAGATCATCTTGTGCTGTGTGCTCAGCCGACGAAAAGATCAGACGATCAGTGATATGCAAGGGATAAGGAACTTGTTGATACGTCGTCACAAGCTAACACATTCCATTTCTTCCTTGCACAAAAGGTCGGGAAGCATGCTGGGAAGGGACATCTTGGGAACGTAATCGTAATGAAAAGTATAATTCAATGAGATTGTACCGGGGTGGTCAGCGACGGGATCCAAGCCTTCCTCGTAGACCACGAGGTCGTGGAAGTGGGGTAATCGGGAGGAAGGCATGCTAGCATTTTCCAACAGGATGAACCCCGTGATGACGCGGAAGAGGAAGAGACGCTGGATGCTGTGGTACTGTAGTGGGGATGGTGAGAGGAGTGCGTGGTATGAACAAGTCGATGAACCGGTCCTCACAAACGAGGGGGAGGTAGGAATACAATGATGGTGGGAAGGGGATTTGTGGCTGCGCGACGATCGGATGTATTATCGGGAGTAGTCCCGCGGCTGCGGAAAGTAGGATAGACGGTCACGGGTGGGGGGTGCAATGGTGCAAGCTGGAGAGGGACTGGTGTGGGGATCGAGGTAGAAGAGTTGTCGGCCTGGGTGCCCATCTGGGCTAAAGTAGTACAAAGAAGAGGGACGATCGCCGGGTGTTACCAACGGACTGGGGGATGTGAAGAGCCTGCGAAGAAATTAATTGAAGGGGAGGCCGCTTACTCTGTAATAAATAGGATTGAAACCGATGGAGACGAGAACAGCGCGACCACACCAGGATGTCCTTGAAATGAACCGATCTGGAATTGGAAGCAGCATATAATCGGACTGGTATACGACACCGTCTGCGGTGACACCACCCCGGAACCTGCTTCAGCACAAGGGCCCAGTGAAGAGGCTCAGGATGCGATTAGCGACAAATGGCGTACCTGATTGTACCAGCGGCAGTACTAGTGCTGGGGTCAACTCCCATTCCGCTAAAGAGTGCTTGTAAGAGGTAATAAAATGCCATTCTGTTAAGTCAAGGTTAAACTCGTCATTGCTCGTCCACAGCCACGGGTTCGGTGATGTCACGCTGGTATTGTCACAGCTTCAACCACTCTCCCACCACGGCTTCAGAAGTCGGTACGCTCCTTTCTCATATCTCTGCGCCTACCACTAATTTTCGTTATAATGGAGCCACCGTGACATATCTACAAATGTCGAAGACCAACAAATCAAGATCATGTTCAAGATCCTTTAAACCACCACGCACTTTAGAAGTCGAAATAGTTGAATCGACTTCGGCTTCGACAACCAGTCATACAGAACAAGGTCAGTTGACATGTAATCGATATGTTTCTCTCGTTTCTATAGCTCATCCATGTTGTTAGCGCTTCTTATTCAAGTACTCGATCCTGCCAAGATGGATCCCTCCGGGCGCAAGGGGTGTCTCCAGGGCACACGGCGGAACATCATCGGTCCCATTCTTCACTGGGTAAACAACTCGTCCTCTGACACCAATATCCACTGGCTTTGCGGTGATGCGGGTTTTGGGAAGAGTGCCATAGCGCACTCTATCATCGAGGAATGTCCAGGACTGTGTGCTGCGTACGTCTTCTTTGACAGGGACGACCCTACCTCGAGTCATCCTACCCGCGTCATCCGCACTATCGCCTATCAACTTGCCACTAACAACTCGTATATCCGAGTTGCTATCCTTAAAGCTATCCAGCAGAATCCAAATATGGCCACTGAATCTCTTCCTTCTCAGTTCACAAGGCTTCTTGACGAGCCTTTGGCCGCATGTCGAGCTACACTCGGTTCCCCTCTCGTCGTCATTCTAGATGCTCTTGACGAATGTGGAGACGACAAAACACGCAGGGTGCTCGTGGACCTTATAGCAAAGAAGTTTACCAACCTTCCTTGGCCGCTCAAATTTCTGATCACCAGTCGTGCTGAATCCGATATCGTCGAGCCATTCATGACATCTCCAAACATTAAGCGTATCAATCGGGTCGAGGTTCTACCATCCACGGAGGATGTGCTCAGATTCTTGGAGGTTGGCATGCATGCAATCCGTTGGAGCCGCCCGTCTTGTCGGTTACCTGTCTACTGGCCGGGGAGTCCAACCATGTTTAAACTCTCCCGTTTCATGGAGGGGGTGTTCATTTTAGCGTCAACCGTGGTATCGTTCGTTGAAAACACCATTCATCCACAAATCAGCCTTGAGTACCTACTCATGTCGAATGGTAGCACCAGCATGGAAAGGCTTGATAGCATGTTTGCTACTGTGCTGGAGTCAGTTGGCGACTGGAAGGACGCCATTTTCGTCGACGAGTACCGCGCCATTGTCGGTGCTGTCGTCGTTGGACAGATGCCGATGACCGTGCAAGCCATCGATCAACTTTTAGGATCGAAGCGCTCATCATCCACCATCCTTTCATCTCTCCGATTTCTCGTTCGGTACAGCAAAGATAAACCAATTAGAACCCTCCACGCTTCCGTTACGGATTATCTCACAAATCCCAAGCGCTGTGGGAGCAAGCCATGGTTCATCGCTACATCAGATCGGCACCGGTTTCTCGCTCGTTACTGCCTACGGCACATGAAGGAGCAACTGCGTTTCAACATATGTGGTCTTACGACATCTCATGTGTTAAACGAAGCTGTCCTTGGCCTACGTCAGCGTGTTGAAGATGCCATTCCAGAGTCCCTTATATATGCTTGTCAACACTTCGCGACCCATCTCGATCTCTCGAATACCAAGCCATCCGACTTTGAGGGGCTCTCGGACATCGAATCATTCATGCGATCTGGATTGCTCTTTTGGCTGGAGGCACTCAGTCTGGTGGGTGAAACCAAGGTGGTGATACCGGTCATGGAAAGACTGGAACGGTGGTATCGGGTTGGTCCATTTCTCCTGTCAGATTTTTTTATGATTTTGACGATGAAATAGAACAACAACAAGGAGTTGGCTGATCTCGCATATGAGGTGGTCAAATTCATAACAGTTTTTCGAGGAATGATTTCTCAGAGTACACCGCACTTGTATGTCTCTGCAGTGCCAATGTGGCGAGAGAGTTCGCCCATTCGACGCATATGTGGCCACAGACTCAAGGAGATAATTCGATCGAACAAGGGCGGTATTGATCTGATGCCATCATTGCAGAACGTTATGAGAGGGCACACTAATTGGGTCATATCAGTCGGGTTTTCACCTGATGGAAAGCGCGTCGTCTCCGGATCTGACGACAAGACAGTGCGGATTTGGGATGCCGAGACCGGATCTCTCGTTGCTGGGCCCTTCAGCGGACACACCGATTGGGTCACATCAGTCGAGTTTTCGCCTGATGGAAAGCGCGTCGTCTCCGGTTCTCAAGACAAAACAGTACGCATTTGGGACGCGGAGACGGGATCTGTCATTGCTGGGTCCTTCAACGGACACACTGGTTGGGTCACATCAGTCAAGTTTTCACCTGATGGAAAGCACATCGTCTCTGGGTCTGAAGACAGCACAGTGTGCATTTGGGACGCGGAGACGGGATCTGTCGTTACTGGACCCTTCAACGGACACACTGATTGCGTCACATCAGTCGGGTTTTCACCTGATGGAAAACGCGTCGTCTCTGGCTCTCGAGACAGCACAATACGTATTTGGGACGCCGAGACGGGATCTATAGTTGCTGGCCCCTTCAACAAACACACTAATTACGTCACATCAGTCGGGTTTTCACCTGATGGAAAACGCGTCGTCTCCGCCTCTGAAGACAAAACAGCCCGGATTTGGAATGCCGAGACGGGTTCTGTCGTTGCTGAGCTCTTCAACGGACACACTGAGGAAGTTGCATCAGTCGCGTTTTCACTTGATGGAAAGCGCGTCGTCTCCGGCTCTGAAGATGCAACAGTATGCATTTGGGACGCCGAGACAGGATCTCTTGTTTCTGGGCCCTTCAACGGACACACTTTTCCCGTCACATCAGTCGGGTTTTCACCTGATGGGAAGCGCGTCGTCTCCGGTTCTCAAGATAACACAGTGCGCATTTGGGACGCCGAGACGGAATCTGTCGTTGCTGGGTGCTTCGACGAACATAGTTTTCCCGTCACGTCAGTCGGGTTTTCATCTGATGGGAAGCGCCTCGTCTCCGGCTCTCGGGACAGAACGGTGCGGATTTGGGACGCTGAGACGGGATCTGTCGTTGCTGGGCCCTTCAACGGGCACACTGGTTGGGTCAGATCAGTCGGGTTTTCACCTGATGGAAAACGCGTCGTCTCCGGCTCTGAAGATAGAACAGTACGCATTTGGGACGTCGAGACGGGATTTGTCGTTGCTGGGCCCTTCAACGGACACACTGATTATGTCACATCAGTTGGGTTTTCACCTAATGGAAAGCGCGTCGTCTCCGGCTCTCGAGACAGCACAATACGCATTTGGGACGCCGAGACGGGATCTGTCGTTGCTGAACCCTTTAGCGGACACACTGATTACATCACATCAGTCGGGTTTTCACATGACGGAAAGCGCGTCGTCTCCGGCTCTGAAGACAGAACAGTGCGCATTTGGGATGCCGAGACCGGATTTGTCGTCGCTGGGCCTTTCAACGAACACACTGATTATGTCACATCAGTCGGGTTTTCACCTGACGGAAAACACGTCGTCTCTAGCTCTCGAGACAGAACAGTACGCATATGGGACGCGGAGACGGGATCTGTCGTTGCTGGGCCCTTCAACGGACACACTGGTTGGGTCACATCAGTCGAGTTTTCACCTGATGGAAGGCGCGTCGTCTCCGGCTCTCGAGACAGAACAGTGCGGATTTGGGACGCGGAGACGGGGTTTCTCGTTTCTGGGCCCTTCAACGGACACACTGATCACGTCACATCAGCCGGGTTTTCACCTAATGGAAAGCGCATCGTCTCCAGCTCTGCAGACAGAACAATGCGGATTTGGGATGTCGAGACAGCGCCCGTCGTGGCGCCGCCGGTTGACATTCGTGATCCTCGGAATCTGGCGTCTCTACCTCACGGCTTCAATTCTCAGCATGCCTACCACGATGCATGTACGTGGACACTCGATGATGATGGATGGCTGCGAAGTCCATCTGGTGCCCTCCTCCTTTGGATACCACACTACTATCCGAGGTCTGGTCTCTGTTTCGTTCCAAACTTTGTTATTGGTGTTCCAATGACACAACTTGATCTGAGTCGTTTTGTGCATGGAGAACGATGGATAGAGTGCTTTGACATCACGCTTGACTAACTAGTTCGTATTGGCATACGGTTATTCGCTACCGATATCGACCATAATACTAGTCACAGCTGTCGTGTCTGGTAACAAAAGTGAGTTGAACATGGGCAGGAGACTCAGTTTTAGGTCGTATGTCACGACATGTTACACGGGAAAGGCCTGTCATACTTCCGTCCTCTGCATCAGAACCCATACACGTTGTCTTGAAGCTCCACATCCTCGCCGGCTCATGTCTATAAGATCCCAACTTTGAGTGATATCCACGAGGGGTTCTCAAGGCTATTACGATGTTTTGAACCACGCATAAAACACAACTCTGAATCGACAGCTAGTGACCCAGAGCAAAGACACTCGATATGTTTCCTATAGCTCATATATATTGTCAGTGCTTCCCAGTAATGTCCTCGATCCTGCCAAAATGGATCCGTCTGGCCGCAAGTCGTGTCTGAGGGGCACACCTCGAAAGTTTATTGACTTCATCCTCCATTGGGTCGACGACCTATCCTCCCACACCAACATCCATCTACTGGTTGTGCGGTGATGCGCCCTTAGGCAAGAGCGCCATAATAACGTCTTTTGCCGAGGAACGTCGCAGTCGGGGTGATGTACACCTATTCTTCGACAGTAATGACATCACCTTGAGTTATCCGAGTTGCTATCCTAAAAGCCATCAAGAACACCGCGATAGCCACTGAGTCCCTCAGCTTCAGCAGAGCTGCTTTATAAGCTTCTGACCGCGTAACGTCGGCTCGTCATTCTAGATGCTCTGCATGGATGCGGAGACGGTAGGGTGCTCGTGGACTTTATGGCGAAAAAGGTTCACCTCACTTTTTCCCCCCAGTCAAATGTCTAATTCCCAGTCGTGCGGAACCAGATATCGCAGGGCCGTACAGGTGGACTCGGAAAATCAAAAATGTTGATCTCAAATCGATCTTCCAGCTTCCGAGAGTAGCATGATGTGCTCGCTTTCCTCTACAATACCTTGCCTAGATCCTTGGGACCCACCCTTCGAGTGGGCTCACAGATAACTGGCCGCGCCGTCCAACCTTTTTTTTTTTTGGACAAGTGATCGCATTTGGGTAGCAACTGACAAGTCTAGTTCTACTCAAATACTATGGCGGAAAACTGAGACAGCAGTCCGGTCCGAGGAAAAGCAGGGGATGTGGGACTCGGTGAGACGGTCGGCTTCCCCGGCGCCGTCCAACCATATTTAATCTCTCACGTGAGCCAAGGGAGCGCACGCGAGAACCAATATACGATGAGACCAAGGTTGCACTCGAGGTTTGTTTCGTGTCCTCCTGATCCAGAGCCATCGTTTTAATCTTGTGATTTCCAGCAATCGGCAAGATCGTCAAGTTGACGGTCAATGGCCGGGGATCATTGGGCATTGACTCAGACGAAGACAAGGGGCTGCGTGGTCACAATCCAGCGATGACAACGTGAGAATAGAGAATGGTTCTCATTAGCCGACGTGGCAGCGGCCAATGGCCAACCAGTTCAGAAACAATGCACACTCTTTTACTGCATATCAATCAGAGCGAGTATGGCGGTGATGTGGGGGGGAGGGTTGAGGTACATGAGGCGTCTTTAGGAGATTACATGTGCATTCAGACGGTAGCCTGAATACGAACAATCTGGCCAGCGTGTACGGAGGGAAAATTCTTGGCCTCGTCTATGGACAGAGGTTTCACCACGATCGGCTCAATGGAAGAGCGGGCGCGGCAACGATCTCTTTTCACTCGCATTATACTGTCGTAAATGTGTACCCATCACTCGTTTGCATCTTCCTCTTATTTTTTCCTGGTCTCTCACAGCAAATGTTATTATCCACGGTGGGTAAAGACCATGATGGGCATTCCTTCTTACTGACCTTGTCAGCGATCCTAGGCATGCACGAGATCTGGGCAAAGACCATCTATCAAAATGCTGGATTGGACGACAGAAAGGTTCCTTGTTGTCGGTCGAGCACTTTCTCTTGACCAATGTCAGTGAAATGGTGCGTTCAACTCGCAAAATCGGCGAGCTTGGCCACCTTGCACGCATGACGGTGGTCAACGCGGGGACTTAAAATAGCAGATAGAAAGATCTTGCTTACTCTTTCCACATGGACGTGCGAGGGCAACAAGGATGACTCAACCGTAGATGATGAAAGTATAGAAGATTCGACAATTCAAATTGATGAAGGGTAGAATATGCAATAATCTACGTGATGCAGGTATTCGTGCGTAGGGTATCATACATGTGCGTTCCAGCTAACCAGTTCCAAATGAAATGAAATAAAATAAAAGAACAAATACCAAGCAGAGCGTCTTGGGCACTAGTACCCATGGAGCCCTTGCGTCGGGAAACTGCTTGTCCCTATGGGATCGGCGTACATGTACGTCTGGTCGGCATCCTGAGGATAGAAACCCACATCCGGTGAAGTGAAGGAATAGAGCTGTGAGGATTGCCCATCAAACGACATGGTCTTGCTGGGGTAACTGTATGGTGCGTAGGCTTGATTATTGATGCTGAAGTCATAGTTGGAGAGATACGAAGAGTAGGAGCGCGGGTTGTAGTCCATGTACTGGGGAACGGATGATACCGGTGTCTCGTCGACACTGTAGTGATGGCTGACAAACGGTGGGAGGAATGGCATGAGTGTGTCGTCGACGGTATACTGGAGCATGGATGAAGAGGTGAATGGGTCTGTTACAGGTTCATCGAGTTGCACGAGGAAGTTTTCAAAGGCTTGATCGACGGTTTCATTCGAAATCATGTCAGGAACCGACTGAGAAGGGAGGTCAACTCCGTAAACGTCCGTATTCTCGAGTTCTGGAACCTGCGGGCAGGGTACTTCCGGTGTTACCGACAGTCCAGGGATGAGAGCAAGAGAGGTATTAAATGCGGGGTGTGACGTGTCAGAGTTCAAATGTTCAGTGGCAAGATGGGTGCTAAATGCCGCGCGGTTATTCTTCACTACTTCCTGGATGGGATCTTTGGGAGGAAAACAAGACGAATGAAATACTAGTTCAGGAACCTGGAGAAGTTGGGGGCGAGGGGTAGAATGGACGTCGATGAATGAACCCGATGGAAATGCTATGCTGGTGCCGCTACTGGAACCTGATGACGGGCTAGGGTATGGCGAAACCCTGGTACGCTGGCGTCGCGAGTTGCGAGTATTACCAGAGGACTGGCTCCTAGAATTCGGTTTCGGTTCGTATCCATGGATCTCTTTACGGTGCCGCGTCAGGGAACCAGGGTCACCACACCTGAAGTCACACGCGGGACACTTCTTTGGCTTTTCACCGGTGCTGTCAGACGCGTTAGCAAGATGTGTATCATTCCGTGTGTGGAGTACTCACTGAACGTTCATATGTGTCTCAAGATTGGAACGTTGAAGGGCTTTGTATCTGCATCCAGTATATGTGCAGCAATGCATACTATTGGGATGGTCAGCGTCGCGTCACGAATGAGTATTCGAGGATGGTACGCGTACAGATCCTCCTTGTTCGTCGCGTGGGTTTTCATGTGTCTTGTGAGATCAGACTTGCGACTAATCTTCTTGCCGCAAGCTTCGCAGTACACGGCGGTCTGGGGGACGAATATAGGTGAGTGCCACGCATTGATGTAATCCAGTAGCTCGGGACGTACAGACGCGCGACGTTGCACCATAGTGGTCGACATGAATAGGGACTGATGATCGGATATGATGAAGTGCTTGTCCACTGAGAGGACCGGCACTGGAGATGACCCAACCCATGCCGTCCACGCGCCCAATTTATAGAATCTAGGGAGTCCACATCTTGACCCATGGAACCGCTGATTGCGTTTGAGCACTTTTCATAGCCACAGCAAAAATTACCCTGTTAGGCTATTTTCAGACAGCAATCGTGTTGATGGGTCCAAGCGACACGGCGTGCCACTCGGTTAGCGAGGACAATGGGATTTTGCTTGATTGCGTCTGTACAGGTTTTCCAAAATTACTCAATTTGGTAACCTTGCGAGTGGCTCAGGACAAAAGTTCACCAATCTTGGTCGTTCCAGCGGGGGGGTGAATGTTTTTCACGACGATGAGTATATAGAGAAGGATGGGAGCGAAGTCGAAGTTGATTACTGCTGGCTTCTTGTAAGTAAGACACTTGGGCTCGGTTTGGTTTCGGTGCTTACGTGGGCATCTGCGAAGAGACATATAGCCCCTGACTAGAGCGAACGTATTCAGAGAGAAGTAAACAAGTTCTACGAATACGTGATGTTCTCACACAAGTGGCAACATGGGGAACCGCTCTTGCAGGACGTCGAGCACATATCTGTCTACGAGTTACGACCATCCCCTGCAAATGCCAAGCTCGGACAATGAGACTGTGTAAGAAGTTGCAAAGTGAATTATGATCCAGGCAGCGGTCCGTAAACACCCTCAGCATTTTACCAGGCTGCCAGCCAGAAATCCTGTGAGATAAAACGAGTATCGGTATCAGTATACGGGAAATCATTTTCTGCCAGACAAGACTGGAAATACTGCTTGAATTTGACACGGGACAAAATACAATGAGACCATACAGTAGCTGGACTCACCAACGCCAATTCTAGCCTTCATTAACTTGAACTTGCCCCTGCTGCCTGTGGACGAGCCATGCGGAACGTATACAGGCCGGTCCAAGTCAAATGCACTCATCCTAACAACTTTACAGGCGTTGTACACCACTTGTTTCGCCTTTTGAGAAGAGGTCGAAGTGGAAGTATATGGGGAAGAAATAGTCGATGTAGTGATGTTCATGTGTGTATGTGTGGTGGACCAGACTCGGATCGGAAAATACTCAATGCTATAGATTTCCCACTGCCATTAAACGTAACCTTCAGCGTTAACTTTCACATGTTGCTCACCGAAACAGTTCTCTATTATTGGAATTGTGTCGACCTTGGCATTCAAGCATCAACAAATGGGAATGCTTCTGTTGTCAGATTGAAGGACTGGGCAGACAAAGTTGTGCCATCAAAATTCCTGTCTCAGCACCCAAATGCCACCAATTCTCGTCATGCAGAGATTATTTCCAGCGGTTCAACCAATGATCGGAATGAAAATAAACGGAAGGCTGAGAAACGAACTTATGAAGGCAACGAAGTAAGTGTCAATTCAGCTCGGCGCCACTGAGGAATCAGGATGCTTATATTGGCCAAATGTACAATTTAGAGCGATGAAGAAAGCTCCCTGGGTATGGCGCCACTACACAAGCGTGCCAAAAGTACATCTACCTTTGGCTCTCTTCCTTTGGGTAGTGCGGTCGATAAGAAGTATGTCAAGGCCGACCTTCCGCTTGGCTGCATGGAAAACAATGCCTGGCGGCGTCATTTCATCTCGGCACTTGCCCACTTTGCTGGTGGATACCATGACCCCTGGTCCATTTCATCCGACGAATTCAACACCGTTTTGCAGAACATATGGAACGTGGCTTTTGGTGGCAAGATCAAGCATACTGTCATCCTCAATGGTCCCGTTTACCAGTTGGTAGTTATCATGTGACGTGATATCACATCGCCGTGTACCAACCATGTTGTTTCGAATCCTAGGCGAAGCAGAACCTCGATGCTTGGCGAGACGGGTTTGCTGCAGCTGCCGTAGCTGTGATCTCGGCCTTCTTCGCCAACACCACTGGCTTTACTGACCCCGTTGCACGTGTAGAATTCTCGAGAGTAATGCTGAAGAAGCATCGCTTCCTCTTCCGTGAAAACCGAGGAATGGACCCCAAGGTAACGAAAACTTTGCTACAGCTGATGTAGTATCTTCTTAAACTGACGCTTGACAGACATGGACCGGGTTGTGGAGAGCACCGTTTGTGCTTCAAACGTTTGCGCACCATTTCAACTTCATTCAGGGCCCAGTGGGGGTCGCTGGAGTAGACAAGGAGCTAACTGGTCCTCGAGCAGCGCTTGCCCTCGCCTGTGCAGCGGTACTTTTTGTTGTTCTGTTTCATTCTAATGACTTGATTGAACATTTTCTTAGGTTTCCCGTGTGCTCACGCTGGTCGCCAACAATAACATCGTGTTCGAATCTGGACATTCGGGCACTGTTTGGTCTGCGGTAATCCCCAAGGGAGACCAGTACGAATTTAATGAGATCGTCTGGGGTCAAGTAACAAGGCGGTACTTCGAGCAAATCAAGCAATTGAGCGACAACAACTTCTGTCTCGTTGTCGAGGCTACTCAGTGTTATCTGAAGGAAGTGGTGACAAACTCAGATGACGAGGATAGCGAGTCTAGTTATCGAGATGATTTCCGTTGAATTTGTCGTTGTCGGACTAGTAGTTGTTTTGACTCCAAATATGTGGAACTTTTTTTTACCTGTCACTGGATAGTAAAAACTATATGCAAGATTATCCAAAGATGGTGACCGAAAGGTGTCCCTTGGTCGGCAAAGAACTGGTGCATCTTGGTCGAGGTCAATGGCCTCGCTAAGATCTTCAATTTACCTGTGGTCATCATATCGAATTTACGCGCAAGATTGTTCAGAGATCTCAAACGAAACGAGTGCCCCGGTGAGAAGAACTCCAATGTAACGCGCTCGAAGTCAATGACCTCATTGAAATCATGAATATCCCGAAGCAGATCGTATCAACTCAGAGCAAAGAGATGGCTTGAAAAATAGCTTATAGCTGTCGACCGAGTAGGATGGTTAAGTGGAAAAATCGAGTGCTTCCCGTGCCAGGAGAAGTGCCTCATAGAGATCATCAACGCCCTAAAGGTGATTGTATCGAGTAGAGAAATACAGTGCAAGGTTATTCAAAATCTGTGCTCGAAAGGAGTGAGGTGCGTTCTAAATGGAAGTTGGAAAGGTTAGACAAGGGTACCAGCGCGGAAGTGTGCATGGAGGGAGTTATGATGGGGTATAAAAGAAGTACGTTACTGGTGATTGGGAATCCATGAGAAACTACTGCACGTCGATCGTGCGAATACGGTCTATCAAGTGGTTCAACGAAACATCTCTGCGAATCTGAACCATAATCAAGCTGTCTGATGCAACGCGCTTGTATTCGACGCGCGACACCTGCTCGAACAAGAGCGCCCCAAACGGCTGCAAGAGTCGAACGACCAGTTGGAGTGCTCGCGTCCTCTTGTCAAGCCTAGCCGAATCGCGTCTGTGCTCTTGGTCCAAAAGAGGACGGATCCACGGATGGACGAGGCAGAGATCATCCGTGTCCATTGCTGTCAGATCGTTCATCGTCCTAATTTCCACTTTACCAAACATGGCCGTGGTGGCATGGTATACACATGTCTGCGTGTTCGAAGCAGGTGCTGACACCCGGACAACGTCGCTGACACGGAAAACAATCCCAGGAAGTCGTAGTCGACTGGAGGCGAGGGAAGGGAGCGAAAGCGCATTTAACTGATCATAAAGCTTCATGACAAGGGAGAGATCAGGGATGGAAATGTGTAACCCGGCCGCTATCCGATCTACATCTGCTCTCTCCATGGACGGTGGGATGTGAGGTGGAAGGAGCTGGTTGTAGACAGTTAAATCTGTGGGTAGACAGCTATTGTACCCATTCGGAGTGCCCGTCCACGCAAGAATCGTGACATCGCCCGATCCCGTCAGGATGTGTTCCAGAAGTCTGCCAACCGCACGGTTGCCCTCGCCATAAATGACTGGAATGGCAACATTGAATATCCCAAACAAGGAATACGCAATGTCTTCTACACGAGCTGATTGACGGTTCGAAGCCAAAAACAGCTTCTCCCGCACTTTTTCGAGGCCAGGTTGAAGGATAGCTGACTGTCCAGTTGAAACCTGCGAAACCTGCTCCATCTCCGACAGGATGATAGGCGACTGTTTGTGGTTTGACGAGGTCAAGCCAAGGTAAAGTCGCCAGTCCTCCGTGTAGAATATGATCCTGTTGGCGGCCAGGTACTCTTGGTAGGTCCATGCTCGAGTATTCCAGATACTCTCCTTGAGCCCAATCTCGTCTGACTCTGACAAAACCCCAAGAAGGTGGACAAGTGTGAGGGATGAACCGCGGTACCAATTGAACATGGCCACGAGCGACTCTTCCAGTACTACCTTGTCGCGTCTATCGACACAACATGTATCGCTCCATGCCCAGCGGAACCCACGAGAACGTGCGGTCGAACAGAATGTCTGTACTGTCGTCATGGACGATACGAGTTCGGTGAAGATTGGAGATTCCTCATAAACTACTGGTAGCTGTGTCCTATCGTGTAGTCGACCAGTCGTAGTGTCGATGAGGACCTGTGGTATGTGTGACACGGTCATATCGATGAAGCGTCGAATCTCGGCTCGGGGATCGATGTACTGACTACGGAGTTCTATAGTTGATGTTAATACACATGAAGTGGACCAGGTGGTATGAAGGAAATGACTCACTACGGACACATTTGTCAGGGGAATTGTCGAGGTTCAATAACATTATATCGAACGCCTTGACAGCTTCCGAATATCGTTTTGCCCCATGCAATGCTGCATGCCTCTGCTCATATCCTCGATGAGACGATGGGTCCATTCTAATGACCTGCATCCTCAGTTATTGCTATTATCCGTGACACTGAGACACAACGCATACCTCGTCTGCATCCATAAGTGCTTCTTCCCACGAGTTCATCATCCCTCGAACTTTGCCTCGTTTGATTAAAACGTCTACGTGGTCCGCTGGATCAAGCGATAATATAGTCGACAGGTGTTCAACAGCTTTACTGTAGTTCCGAGAGCTTATTGCGATGTCAGTGAGCTTTTCTAATCTTCGCATGCATCGCCGGCGAAAACCTATATCGGATGCTCAGGGAACTTGGATTGCATCACTACACGGCCACTCACTGAGTTCCCACTGCAGTCGCTCATCGTGCATAGTTACGTCCACTGCGAGCTCATTCTGCATTCGCCGAAAACAATCGACCGCCTCCATGACACGATCATCCGCTTCGAGAATGTCGCAAATCACGTGGAAAATAAGAAACACGGAAACTCGGAACTGAAGCAACGAGGAGATGAACATCCATGATAGGTGTGGCAAGTAAAACATACCTTGATAGCAATATCCAATACGGTATTTGTCGATTCATAATGCAGCATTATGTTCGCCCACTTGATTAGTAGTCCACTTGGACTAGATGGACCAAGGGAGAGTGCAGTAGAGAACGTTGTAATTGCCTCGTTCTGATTCTCGATCCGCGACGCCTCGTCTCCCACTCTCTCTAGCTCGCTGATGCATTTATTCGTAAAGACTGATAGTAGATATTGATCATCGTTCCGTAATCCATGATTACGAGACTCACCGAAAAGCCAGTCCATGATCAACGTGTCGGCTTTTATATCTTCGGCTGCAGTCTCCGTGATCTCGAGAAGCATTTGTGCAGCATCAATGACATGACCGCTCGCATAGAGGGTCTCGCATAGATGTTTCTGTCTGTAACAAAGAAGGTTGTTGGCTTTTCGTTGAGAATCGGCAAGTTGGGTGCTGAGTTGCTCAACGATAGCATCTACATGGTGTTGGGAGTTAGCAAGGTTCGGAAGCTCGAATAAAGATGATGAACCCACCGCTCTTCGCTTGTATTGACCTAATATCGTCACGCAGACTTTCTTCCTTCTGTTTGGCGGTGCTTTGAGAGTCAGCGAGTTGGACTTGAATTGCTTGAACAGCTTTATTGAGATTCTGAATAATGACATTCAGGGTGTCCTCCTTCCGTTTGGCCGTGTTTTGAGAATCAGCGAGTTGGATTCGAAGTTGCTGGACAATTTTCTCAAGGTTTGCTATTTTTGCGTCCGAGTCTGACGAACATGGGTGTTAGGAAAACGGAGTGTGGGCACTCAAGACTGCTGGTATACACACTTGAACGGGTGTCTTGTGCGCGAGAGGATTTCATTCCCTTGATGATATCAGCTTCAGAGCTTCCGTACCGTATTTCGAGTATCTGTTGTAGTCAACTAGTGAACAAACCATCTAAACCATCCAATAGTAGGTACACGTACATGGTCACGGTAAGGAGAGGGAAGGATTCCAAGGATATTACGCAAGATGATTTGCGAGTCTCCTCCGGCCACAAGGTCATAGTTAGTCGAGATAGCCATGCAGTCAACAGGTTTTGGATGGTGAATGGCGGACCCGATTTGGTTGTGTGCAGTAGTGTCCCAGAATGAGACAGACGAATCGGCAGAGGCTGCGATGAATGAACCGTCGCTTGCCAGAGAGATGCAGTGAGAGTTCGTGTTGTTGTGAATGCGCCATGTCGAGAACGTCGTGTGGTCCGGGGAGGAGACGTCAAGACAATGAATGTTTCCGTCGTCAGACAAGACGAAAAGTTGCTTGCTGTCGCTCTTCCAGGCGAGGGATTGGTTAAGGGCAGAACCAACTCGGATCAGAAAGTTGACAAGGAGGCGACCATCCCGACTGTCATAAATTCGAACAGACTTGCAGCTCCACGTCCCAGTGGCGATAAGACGTCCATCAGGGGAAAACTTGACTGCAGTCACAAAAAATTCGTGTTTGAAAGGGCCCAGCAATCGCTTCCCAGTCGAGAGTGACCAGACAGAGAACGTGTCGTCGGCCGATCCGCTTGCGATTGTCGTCGCATCCGGTGAGATGTCCACCGCATGTACCGTTTCCCTGTGTCCTTCAATCACCCTCACTTTTTTGTTGCTCTCTGCATCCCACACCGTCACGTCTTTCAACCCCCCAGTTACGATCCACTTGCCATCTTGCGAGACTGCAATGCTGCGAACTTCACTCCCCGCATCGATTGGTGTCCCCACTTCCTCTCCATCTTTCACCCGCCAACGTCGAATCTTTCCGCCGTGGTCACCGCTCACAAAGTGTTCTCCATCAGCGAGGAACGCGAGTCCCCGGACATCGACACAGTCGATTCCAATCGGCGTCTCTATCTGTTGCTCGGTGATGCTGGAGGACTCATTTTCGTTTGACCCTTGCTTCGTTAACATGGGGCTTTCGGTTGGTTCGCCAAATTTATCCACTTGGACTCTTCTCGCTTCCTTTTGCTGACCGTTCCTCGAAGAAAGTCTACTTCCCGCCAGCGTTGATTCTTGTCTCCTCGTCAGTATTTTTCCCTGTCATTATCCTGCGCACTCACCATCCTGTGGCCTTCGGTATGACATGGAGAATGTACTGGGCTAGGTTTCAAAGTGGCTAGGAACGAACAGTTGCTCCTGGGCGCTACCATTGTCGCCCTGTGTACAGCATGCACGTGTCCCTTACCACAATGGTCCCACACTCGCCATCATTTACCCTCCTTTGTCATCAGACAACAATATTCCAAACTGCTGGTTCGGACTAACAAGGTGCGCAAGGATATTCGTACATCCTACCCGTGCACGATGGCAAAAGCCTGCATGAATAAGGTGAATATTGAGTTTCTTCTCGAACACATCCAAAACGACATCGCAATCTTACGCCAACATGCTTAGCTAGGGCTATCGTTTATATCCAAGAAATCGAGCGACGACTCTTGGCAAGGGATGGGGACTCTAGAGGGTCAAAAACTCCAATTTGAACATAGTGTTTTCTGCACGAAACTTGACACTCGAGCCTTTGCAGCATGATAGCACGAAGGTGATACATCTTCAAGAAATGAGAGGAAACAAGAATCGACATAATCCGGCGCATGACAGACGAACGAAGGAAAAGGCATTGAAAGATCATCTTGATGGTACTAGAGTACTCTCCTTCACAATGTATATTTGATTCTCTTGTATGCATCTCGAATCGAAAATAGAGGATTAACTCGGACCCATCGGAGGATACTCTTGGAGTCTGAGTGTCTCGTTGTGACAGGGTGTCTCACGCAGCTTCACATCATGGAACTAGTTACCCTACTAGTAGTGTGAAAAAAAACATGTGATCACATGTGACTCGGTAAGGTTCAAGTGCCGACTAAACTGTAGAGGCTGTGTTGTAGCCCATAGCCCCGCCCTTGGATGCTCGACGATGCCCAAGGCGGCAAAGAATCCGACTACGCACTCTGCTGTCAGCGCTCCCAGTGCCAGCAAATCATCCAACAAACTCAAAGCCCCCCTGATCCGTTGGGATCACGACCTCTCTTTTCGTACATCTAAGCTGCTGGACTGGTGTCAAGAAAACGAGGCTGCACGGATGAAGATCTTTTCGGATTCAACACAAGACGCGAAGACTGCTGGCTGGAAAAAGGAAGTATCTAGTACATCAAAATCGTATTACATCCTCCAGGCCATCTGTGCCATCTTTGCCAATAATCTGAATGAGGAGGTTTGCCAGCTCAGTCAGACGAATTCAGAACTTTTCATCCCGAAAGTCAATCACTGTCTCAAGGAGTAAGCATTTTATTGTTTTATACAACTGATCTATCATGATTTGCAGGTTGAAAACTTTGTATAACGAGTCAAACAAACTTCTGGGTCAGACAGGAGCAGGTTGGACCTATGAAGAGCTGCAGGACAACCCAAATATGAAAACCATTGTTGGTAAGCCCCTTGTTTCTCCTTATTTTTCATCTACATACTTGTTTTTAGATACTATTACAGCGAATTTTCCTTGGTGGTCCATCCTACACGGATTTTGGCAGACAAATCCAACATACAACACTTGCTTTTTGACGGCCGATCCTAGGCAAGACTTTGCAGCCCAAGGTCTTGCGCTATTCAACTGCACAAACTCCCACAGTGGTGCGAGCTCTGCCGCTGAGAGTATGGCCCTCAATGATGTTGGAGGTGAGCCTGTCCAGCCAGGTGATCCAGGTTTGGGTCCAGATACACCTGCTCACCCAGCTGACGACGCCTGATGTGAATCTAGGTCTCAATGATCCTTCCAGACTCTCGCAGCTGGTCAATCCTCTTGCGGCATCACAGTCTACCTTCAACATCACAGCGTTACAGTCTAGTTTTGACATCGTGGCATCACAGTCTACCTCCAACATCGCTATCACAGTATCTCCAGCTGATCCAAATGACATGAACATCAATGACGACTACAACGATTTGTATGGCTCGTCCGAGTGCTTTTCTCTGAGCCCCATCTCCTCCACTGCCAGTACTGCTCCCACTAGTTCCTTGCCCTCCATTCATCCAGCACATCGTTCCCCTGCACCGTTTTCATTTTGTGGTGGCACTGTGTGTATCGTCCGTGGCATGAGAATGCAAACTGGCACAACCACTGCTTTGGACTCTGATGATGAAGCCAACAGTTTATCATCGCCATCGCAAACATTTCTCCATCCGTCACAGCTTCCAGGGCCTCAATATTTCCGACAACCATCCATTCTTCCATCAGATTTGAACTCAGCATCTCAATGTTCTTTTGGCATGCGGTGCCTCTTTGCCCAATCTTCCGATTCAGACCAAAGTCAAGCACATTTACTGGCATCCACTCAACCCCTGAGTTCGTCATCTAAGAAATCCGTTTCAAAGCCATTTGTTCCAAAATGCCATGAGACGCCAATGGATAAATTAACCAGTACGTTTTCACAAACCAACGAGATCTTAACAAGGGGATTGCAATCCAAGCAATCCAAGCATGCCTTCAAATCCCTCGAGCGCACCAAGGAGCGTGAAGACCGCGAGAAGGAGCGTGAATTCAAGTGATGGATGTTTGAACAGCAAGCTGAAGAAGTGGCGAAGGAACGCGTGCTCCAATCTCAGCTCTCGTCAGAACGTACGAAGCAGCTCGAGCTGCAACTTGAGCTCGAGCGGCTACGTCAGAGGGATTGATTTATGCCGTTGGATTTCTTTTTGTGCTGCCTGTCACATCTTCGACCGTTAGATTTTTTCATGCTGCCCGTCATTGGATTTGTTTTTGTGCTGCCTATCATGTCTTTGACCATTTGGATATTTTTCATGCTGCCTGTCGTGTATTTGGCTGGTGTACCACAGATGTCATGTACTTGTCTATTATAATTTTTCATACATCTTTGTGTTGTTTTCATGTCATCTACATGTCTTGATTGTATGTCATATGTCACTTTCAAAACAAAATTCTAGTTATTTGACCACAGAAACATATGCTATAAGTTATGTTGCATCATCTAAAAAGTCATGCGACTGGGCCATGACATGTAGTCTGAAGTTCTGACCTGTTGAGTGAACAAGGTCTCCAATATTTTCTTCATCATCCATATTGTCCTGCTCCTGATCACCATGTTCTGCCTGATATTCCTGAGCAAAATATATGTTTGAATCCTGCAAACCAAGTGCTGTCTCTTCCTCAATAACCATGTTGTGTAGGATTAAGCAGCATCGGATCCACATAGTCACATAATCAAG
>JBBPLF010000328.1:0-33186 GCA_038089615.1 Aureoboletus auriporus
CTCAACAAGTTAGAATGAAAAAGGGTTAAGAAACCTAGTAAGGAGATGAAGATAAGTGTCTTGCAAAGACACGAGAAGAAACAATAAGTCCATAGACATAGGGAAAAGAGGGGTTATAAGGGAAAATCGTAACAGACATAATAGACACCTCCCAAGACAACCAAGAAGTCACCCTTTTACCTGAAGATGTCTTCATTCGTGCTCTCAACTTTGCCCTAGTTGAGAAAATCACCCAATCTACCCCATCTGACCCTTTAGTTGTCACTGCTCTTAAAGCCCTGAATGAAGGGACCCCCCTAATCACTAAATCCCAACCACAAAATTGGGAATATAATGAGGGGATGCTCTACTACAAACACCACCTCTATGTTCCGGAACCAGCACGACAAGAACTTGTTCACCTAACATAGAAAAGTGACCATGGCGGACACAGCGGCATATTCTGCACTACCAACTTAATGCAATGTGATTATTGGTGGCCCAGAATGACCACCTTTATCTGCAAATTCATCCAGGAATGTGCGACTTGTCAAGTAAATAAAGTAAACACTCATCCTACCACCCCTGCTTTAACACCACTCCCTTCCTCCTGCGCCCCTTTCAACAGGTCTCTGTTGACCTCATCACCAACCTCCCGCCATCTAACACCTATGATTCTGTTATGGTCGTGGTCGACCATGGCCTTACAAAGGAGGTACTTCTCATCCCCTGCCATAAGACTGTCAATGCAGCAGGAGTCGCCCAACTCTTCTTCACAAATGTATTCCAACACTATGGATTACACAACCATTGCATCTCCAATAGGGGCCCACAATTCGCATCTACATTTGTCCAAGAACTCTTCAGACTCCTAAAATACAAATTAAAACTCTCATTCATATACCACCCCCAAATGGATGGAGAAACCAAACGAGTGAACCAGGAACTTGAAATCTACCTATGAATATTTTGCAATGGTCACCCAGAACGATGGGCCAAGCTATTCCCCATGGCAGAATTCTCCCACAATTCCGCCATTCACTCCTCTACCCAAAAATCCCCCTTCTCCCTTATTTTAGGATATGAACCCCACTCCTATCCTCCAATTGGGAAGACATTTCTCCCTGCCCTGGAAACAAGGCTGTCCAAACTAGAAGAAGCCTGATGGGAAGCCCTTGCTGCACACGAAAAGACCCAACGGATCATGAAGGAACAAACTTCTTCCAAGTTCCACCCCTGGGAAGTTGGGAACAAAGTCTGGCTGGAAGGAAGAAACCTTCGACTACAGTATCTATCAAGGAAATTATCCCCTAAACAAGAAGGACCATTTGAAATCACACAGGTTATCTCCCCTGTGTTGTATCGCCTTAAACTGCCACCAACTTGGAAGATACACGATGTCTTCCATGCCTCCCTCCTATCCCCTTATCGAGAGACTGCAGAGCATGGCCCCAACTTCTCAAATCCACCACCCGAGTTGATCGGTGGAGAAGAAGAATATGAAATAGACACCATCCTCTCACACCACAAAACATGAGGACGAAAGCAGTATCTCATACCTGGAAAGGATACTCCGCAGTAGAAAACACCTGGGAACCAGAGGGGAACCTCAAACATGCACAAACTCTCCTGGACGAATATAAGTCCTCCCACCCTAGGGACTTTTCCTAGTAAATGCTCCACAAGAGAAACTTTGAATTCCAACCCAGTCTACCCTTCTACAAGTTCTTCTTTCTTTATCACAATGACCTCCCACCATCTCATCCCCTCAAACACCAATACTTCTGTAATAGGAAGTACAGCAATTGCCCCTGGCACTATGAATCATGACCCAGCAAACCACCCCCATACGAAACTGCATCATGGCCAGAGGAACTTATGAGTCCCTCATGGCGCAAAACAACCAACTCGAACTACCTTACCCCTACTACATTGCCTCCAACCGCCTACCTGTCTGCCTGTGAAGAATCCTCTTTGCCTCCATCCTGACTACCCCAGCCCTCTCCTTGCACATGGAACTAGACCTGCACTATAACTATGATAAGAAAACCAAAGATCTGTATAACCTCTTTAGGACTCACTGTTATGATTTTCCCTCATAACCCATCTTTTCCCTATGTCTATGAACTTATCATTTCCCCTTGTCTCTTTGGTAGACACTTATCCTCTTCTCCTTCTTAGTTTTCCTGATTCTGAACCGGAACCCTTCGGAACCATGTCCCACCTCATTTCACTATCTAAAACCTTTACCTTTGAATGGAACCACAAGGATTCTTTCGGAACCCTTTGGAACCATATTTTCTTACATAACAGAACAATTCCTCCTTGTCATCATTCTTCTTATGTGATGACTCGTAATCCCTTACTCACCCACATAGCCATGATACTGCACACCCCACTTCATGCAATACACAGCAACATAGCCCTCGCTGCGCACACAGGATCGCACAGTATCACGATTTGTATAAGTAGCTACTTGACTCAACATGTATTCCCCAGCTAGTTCTACGCAATCCAGCATTGTTACTTAGCACATCCATGAGTCCCAAGTGTGCACATTGGGTAGTGAGACTTCTATCCACTTTGCTTCACCCACAACAAGTCCTCAAACTACTTCGAGTGCTTGCTGTACTACGTTCCGACGCCCAGCGTTAACACTTACCAAGTCATCCATCTTGCCATCCACCAACTTGTTCCCCACGACTCCCCAGAACAATTTGTGGCCACTATGCAAACTGGAGTAGACGAAGCCTGCACCCTCATTCTTGACCTTCTCTACAAAGAAGGATTTGGACATCTAGTGGATCACATCAATGAAAACCTGCTCTAACCCATTGTGGAACTGTTCTTCGACATCATGAGCGTCCACAAGTACAGGACCTATGTAGTGTTATGGTTTTTCCCTACAACCTGTTCTTTCCCTATGTCTATGGACTCATCGTTTCTCCTTGTGTCTCTACAAGACACTTATCTTCTTTTCCCCATTAGTTCTTCTGGTTCCAAACTGGAACCACACTTTACTTCGTCTTGCTGATTTCCCTTTTCATCTTTGACCGGAACCACAAGGATTTCTTCAGAACCTTTCGGAACCACATTTCCTTACATAACAGACCAATCCCTCCTGATGACTCGTGTTCCCTTACTCATCATTGCCAAGCTATGCTACTGCACACATCGCCTTATGCAGTGCACAGTGTCATAGCCTCTACTGCGGACACAGACTTCCACAGTACCTTCCATCATATAAGTAGTTACTTCGTCTCGCTTGTATTCCCCAGCTAGTTCTATGCAATCCAGCATTGTTACTTAGCACATCCATGAGCCCTGTTACGATTTTCCCTTATAACCCCGCTTTTCCCTATGTCTATGGACTCATCATCTCGCCCCGCGTCTTTGCCAGACACCTATCTTCGTTTCCTTACTAGTCTTCCTGGTTCCGGACCAGAACCCTTCGGAACCACCATCACTACTCTTCACCTTCGACCGGAACCACAGGGATTTCTTCGGAACCCTTCGGAACCACATTTCACTTTCTCTCATTGTCTAACCTCTTCACCTTCGACCGGAACCACAGGGATTTCTTCGGAACCCTTCAGAACCACGTTGTCTTGCTTATTGGACCAACCTCTCCCCGTCACCATTCTCCTTATATGGTGACTTGTGTTCCTTTACCCATCGATACATAGCCCATACTGCGCACATCACCTTACGCAGTGCGCAGTCACAGAGCCCTTACTGCGCACACTGGATAGCGCAGTATCATACATCATATAAGTAGCTACCAGACTTCGCCTGTATTCCCCAGCTAGTTCTACGCAATTCAGCGTTGTTACTTAGCACATCCACGAGTCCCAAGTGTGCGCATTGGGTAGTGAGACACCTCTCTTCTTTGCTTCGCCCACAACAAGTCTTCGAACTACTTCGAGTGTTCGCTGTGCTACGTTCCGACGCCCAGTGTTAACAAGCCCCAAGTGTGCGCATTGGGTAATGAGACACTTCTTCTCTTTGCTTCGCCCACAACAAGTCTCCAAACTACTTCGAGTGTTTGCTATGCTATGTTCAGACGCCCAGCATTAACACAAGAACTAGCTGTCCAACCTCATCTCTGTCCCTCGACAGAAAGATACACCCACCATTTCCGGACAAGGATCTTGACGAGGACAGACCATACATCCCCCCTCTGATTTATCAGACGACACTCCTACTCCGTCTGCACTTTTTACACTTCCAGCACCAATCCCTAGACAACCGCCACCCCCACTGCCCAAAGAACCTCACTCCAACATAGAAATGTCAGACCAAGGAAGCAAAGACATTGAACTCAAAGCTGGACTCCCAGCAAATTTCTCTGGAGATCCAAAGGATGCCATATGTTGGAAGATGGCCATGACAGCCTACTTCAATATGAACCAAACATTCTACAATGAAAATGCTAAGGTCTTAACTGCCCTTGCAAAAATGAGCAAGGGTCGAGGAAGTGCCTTCTCCGAATCCATCTACATGCAGCTGGCCAACAACACCATAAAGGACCTCACCTTTGCCAAGCTCATGGAACTATTCGAGAAGACCTTCTTCCCCTTCAATTACTAGAACCAAGCCAGGGACCAGTTGGACAAACTAGTACAACTAGGGAAGAGTAATGCCGGATACACCAACTACATCACTGCCTTCCGGGCTGTGGAGGCCATAGCGGGAATTGACGATGAACTCACCAAGATAAACTATCTCATGAAAGGACTGGACCCAGACATCTCCACCAAGATCCTCTTTATCAACCCTCTCCCTGACAAACTCTCAGAATGGCTCAGACTTTCCAGAGTATTCCATGCTCAGAATAAAAGAATAGAGGATTTGCAGAAAGGACGAAAGGTAGACTTCCAGATCAAAGGAAGATCCACCAGAGACCTAAACACCATGGATGTTGACGCTGTTCACATCAACTCCACTAGACTTTCACCAGTAGAAAAGGCTGAACACATGAAGAACGACAAGTGTTTCAGATGCCACTGGGTAGGATGCTGCCCTTGGAAGCACACCCAAGACCAATGTCCTGAGGGACAAGGAAAGAGCAACAACTGGGCCCCTCCTTGCCCACAGAGGAACCCCACTAGGAATGAACAAGTCAGGAAGACTAAGTTCGAAGAATACCAGGACACCCTAAAAGAAAGGGGTGTTACTGAGAAGGAACTCATATGCACACTCGACATCCTCTACGATATCAACAAACCAGAGATCATTGCCACAACCTGGGTTGAAGAAGAAGAAGTCCCAAAGAAGGATTTTTAGATGGAAGGAAAGGGTCGACGTTCTCCAATCCCAAAGTAATAGCACCAGTATTCTTGTCAGATCCAAACAGTGAATCTATGCAAATTCCCATCTCACTGTTCGAACAAGAAAACAATCAAATTGTCGACATCTTCGCTCTCATAGACTGTGGAGCAAGCAGAGACTTCATAGATCACGACCTAGTAAAGAAGAAAGGATACAAACAAGTCTGACTGGATAAACCAAAGAAGGCACAAAACGTGGACAGATCCCCAAACTCAGGAGGAATCATTCAACACAAAGTGATCCTTACCATTCGGATTGGAGAAGTAAACAAGAAAAGAGAATTTCTTGTCATTAACTGTGGAAAGGAAAACTTGATTCTCGGAATAACATGGCTCCGAGAAACCAACCCCTCAATAAACTGAACTACAGGAAAAGTTGTCCTCCCAGATAAACCAAAGACCCTATGACATGACTCCCCAAAAGCAGTATGTCAAAGATATCTTGTCCGATACCTAGAACTGGACCCAGATGAAAAAATAGCCAAGATGAGGAAGAAAAGGATAGATAAACAGATTGAAACCCTTATCAGAAAAACCACGCTCGCCACGGAACTCACTGCCCAAAAAAAACCTAAGGAAGAAACACTCCCTCCCAAATACAAAGACTTCACTGACGTTTTCACTGAACAAGAAGGAGATGAATCACCGCCCTCTCGCCCATTCGACCATGGAGTAGACCTCAACTCAACTTTCATACCCAAGGTAGCCAAGGTGTACCCCCCAAGGAGAGAGAAGCTTGCAAAGATTTCATCGATGAACATCTGAAATCCGGAAAGATTGTCCTGTCCAAATCTCCACAAGCATCCCCTTTCTTCTTTGTACCCAAGAAAGATGGATCCGTACGTCCCTGCCAGGACTACCGGTAACTCAACTTGCATACCATCAAAAACACCTACCCACTTCCACTCATCTCTGACCTCATCGACCAACTTAAAGGGGCATCTATCTTTACCAAGATGGATATCCGATGGGGATACAACAATGTCCTCATCAAACCACAGGACAGATGGAAAGCCGCGTTTATAACACCCATGGGTCTCTTCGAGCCAACCGTAATATTCTTTGGCATGTGTAATTCCCCAGCAACATTCCAAGCATTGATGAACCACACCTTCGCGGATCTCCTAGCCAAAGGGTGGCTTATCATCTATATGGACGACATCCTCATCCATTCCAATTACCCCATACTACACCAAGAGCGAACTCATCAAGTCTTACAAAGACTCAGAGAACACAAACTATCCCTGAAACTGAAAAAGTGTTTCTTCGACAAGGAGGAAGTGGAATACCTCAGAATGATCATCCGAGCAGACAGGATCCAGATGGATCCAGTAAAACTAAAGGCCATCGACGAATGGCAACCCCCTCAATGGTCAAAGCAGTCCGATCGTTCATCGAATTCTGCAATTTCTATTGAAAGTTTATCCCCAACTTCTCCACAAAGGCAAAACCCCTACATGACTTAACTAGGAAAAATGCAAAATGGGAATGGACCGAAGAATGTGACAAGGCCTTTTCTGCTATCAAGCGAACCTTTACCCAGAAACCCGTTTTCCTTCAAATGCCCGACATTACAAAGCCTTTCACAGTCATAACGGATGCCTCCCTCACCACAATAGGGGCTGTCCTCATGCAAAACAACCAAAATGGAGATCTTCATCCCTATGCCTACCTCTCCAAAACCCTTTCTCCTGCAGAATGAAACTACGACATCTATGATAGAGAACTTCTTGGAGTCATCCGTGCCTTGGAAGAATGGAAACATTACTTACAGTGCACTGGACTTCCGGTAATGGTCATCACTGATCACAAGAATCTCGCATATTTCAAGGAACCATAAAAACTCTCCAAGAGACAGGCACAATGGATGCTATTTCTTCAAGACTTCGACCTTCATTTTTCCCCAGTACCCAGTACCCAAATGGGACCCGCAGACGCTCTATCTCACTGAGACACAGTGGACACTTCCCTGGATAACCAGGAAGTTACCCTCCTACCAGAGGATATCTTCATTCACACTCTCAATTTCGCGCTGGTTGAGAAAATCGCACAATCTACCCCATCCGATCCCCTGGTCATTACCGCCCTCAAAGCACTTGATGAAGGCACCTCTCTACTTAGCAGGGCCAAACCATTGGACTGGGATTACTCTGATGGAATGCTACACTTCAAACACTGTCTTTATATTCTGGAACCAGCACGACAAGGACTTGTCTGCCTCACACATGAAAGCAACCACAGAGGACATGGCAGAATCTTCCGCACTACCAACCTCATGCAGCACAACTATTGGTGGCCTGGCATGACCACCTTTATCTGTAAATTCGTTCAAGGATGCACAGTATGCCAGGCTAACAAAATCAACACTCATCCTACCACACCAGGATTGACCCCCCTTTCTTCCACTTGCACTTGCCTTTTCCAACAAATCTCAGTTGATCTCATCACCAATCTTCTGCCTTCCCTTCCCTTTGACTCTATCATGGTCGTGGTTGACCATGGATTTACGAAGGGGGTAATCCTCATCCTTTGTCACAAAAACATTGACGCCGCAGGAGTAGCCCAATTATTTTTCACAAATATATTCTGACACTACGGACTTCATGACTACTGCATTTCGGATAGAGGCCCCCAATTTGTCTCTGCCTTCGCAAGAGAATTTGCCAAACTCTTAAAATACGACCTAAAACTCTCTTTTGCATATCACCCTCAAACGGATGGAGAAATCGAACGAGTAAACCAGGAACTAGAAACCTACCTGTGCATATTCTGTGACAGACACCCAGAACAATGGGCTGAACTACTCCCCATGGTGAAATTCTCCCATAACTCCGCTGTCCACTCTTCCACCCTAAAATCCCCTTTTTTCCTGATCCTAGGATATGAACCTCACTCTTATCCTCCAATCAGAAAGACTTTCCTTCCTGCCCTGGAAACACGCCTATTAGAACTAGAGGAAACCCGATGGGAAGCCCTTGCTGCACATGAAAAGACCCAATGGATCATGAAGGAATGAACTTCTTCTAAGTTTTGCCCCTGTAAAGTTGGTGACAAAATATGGCTAGAAGGAAGAAACCTTCGACTGTGGTACCTATCAAGAAAACTATCTCCCAAACAAGAAGGACCATTTGAAATCACACAGGTTATCTCCCCTGTGTCATACCGCCTCAAACTACCGCCCACCTGGAAGATACATGATGTCTTTCACGCTTCTCTCCTATCCCCTTATCGAGAAACTGCAGAGCATGGCCCCAACTTCTTGGATCCACTGCCCGAGCTGATCAGAGGAGAAGAAGAGTATGAAATAAACTCCATTCTCTCACACTGCAGAACACAAGGTCGAAAGCAGTACCTTGTATCCTGGAAGGGATATTCCACAGCAAAGAATACCTGGGAACCAGAGGGAAACCTCCAACATGCACAAACACTCCTAGATGAATATAAGTCCACCCAACCAAGAGACTTTCCCCAGTAAATGCTCTGGAAGAGAAACTTCAAGTTCCAACCCAGTCTTTCCTTCTACAAGTTCTTCTTTCTCTATCACAACAATCTTCCCCCGTCTCATCCCCTTGAACACCAATACTTCTGCAATAGACTATACAACGGCTACCCCTGGCACTACGAATCATGACCCAATTATCTCCTTCTTTGAACACTCATCGCAACTGCATCATGGCCAGGGGCACCTACAAGTCCCTCATGGCCCAGAAAAATCATCTTGAACTACCCTACCCTTACTATGTTTGCTCCAACCGCCTTCCCTCGCGCCTACGAAGAATCTGCTTCACCTCCATCCTGACCACTCCAGCCCTTATCCTGCACATGGAACTTGACCTACGCTATAACTATGATAAGAAGACCAAAGACCTGTGCAACCTCTTCTGTACTTACCAAGTCATCCGCCTTATTGCACAACAGCTCATTCCCCATGACTCCCCCGAACAGTTCGTGTCCACTATGCAAACCAGAGTAGACGAAGCACATTTCCTTATCCTTGACCTCCTCTACGAGGAAGGATTCGGACACCTTGTGGATTGCGTCGACAAGAACCTGCTCTGACCCTTCCCCTGTCCTTCAGATCCCACCTCCTCGCTCCCCTGAGCAAACATATTTTCCCACACCAATCTCCATCCCAGAGTCACCTAAGATCGATATTCACGCTCCCACTTCCTCCAATGTTTCAGGCAACTCTCCAGTTGATACCTGCTCGCCCACTCCTGCCCCTGAGGACATGCAACGACAAGCTCTTACTCGCCATGAGAGCCTGTTACCACCCAGGCTTCCACAAGCAACCGTGAACACACTGGGAGACACCCTCCATCCCCTTCTCCATTCCTTTCGAGGGACTAGATCCACTTCCCTGGATGGAGCAGGCACATCTTGAGACCCGATTAACGTCGACACATCCCATGTCCCCAAATGTCCAAAGAAACGACTCTGCTGTCATCAATGTGGAAAGCCAGACCATCTCCGCATCTTTTGCGGAAAGTACACTTGCTCCTGGTGTCACAAACACGCCCCAGGGCATGTCCAGGCCAAATGCCCTCGACGACGATGTGGAGAATGTGATGAGTATGGACACATTCGTGCCAATTGCCCAGTTTACAACGGGCTCGACCGAGATGATGGCTTTCTCGATGGCGACCTTGACTTCACCAACTATGAGGTCAACGAGGGGGATATCAACAGACCAGATCATTGAGAAGGTGCTTCAACGTTACGAAGGGGGTAATGTTACAGTTTTTCCCTACAACCCATCCTTTCCCTATGTCTATGGACTCATCATTTCTCCTCATGTCTTTACAAGACACTTATCTTATTTTCCCAATTAGTTCTTCTGGTTCCAAACCAGATTCCTTTGGAACCTTTCGGAACCACATTTCCTTACATAATGGACCAATCCCTCCTCGTCATTACTCTCCTTATATGATGACTCGTGTTCCCTTACTCATCGATTGCCAAGCTATGCTACTGCACACATCGCCCTATGCAGTGCGCAGCATCATAGCCTCTACTGTGGACACAGACTTCCACAGTACCTTCCATCATATAAGTAGTTACTTCGTCTCGCTTGTATTCCCCAGCTAGTTCTATGCAATCCAGCATTGTTACTTAGCACATCCACGAGCCCTAAGTGTGTGCATTGGGTAGTGAGACCATTATTCTCTTTGCTTCGCCCACAACAAGTCATCAAACTACTTTGAGTGTTTGCTATGCTACATTCTGACACCCAGCATTAACACCAGGCCACGGAGGCCATAGCGGGAATAGATGATGAACTTACTAAGATAAACTACCTCATGAAAGGACTGGACCCAGACATCTCCACCAAGATCCTCTTCATCAACCCTATCCCTGACAAACTCTCGGAATGGCTCAAACTCGCCAGAGTATTCCACGTTCAGAACAAAAGGATTGAGGATCTGCAAAAGGGACGAAAGGTAGACTTCCAGACCAAAGGAAGATCTACCAGAGACTCAAATGCCATGGATGTTGACGCTGTTTGTGTTAACTTCACCAGACTTTCACCGGTAGAAATGGCTGAACACATGAAGAACAACAAGTGTTTCAGATGCCACCGGGTAGGATACCACCCTAGGAACCACACCCGAGACCAATGTTCTGAGGGACAAGGAAAGAGCAACAATGGGGCCCCTCCTCGCCTGCAGAGGAACCCCACTAGGAACAAACATGTCAGGAAGACTAAGTTCGAAGAATACCAGGACATCTTAAAAAAAAGGGGTGTTACTGAGGAGGAACTCATACGCACACTCAACATCCTCTATGATATCGACAAACCGGAAACCATTGCTACAACCCAGGTCAAAGAAGAAGAAACCCCAAAGAAGGATTTTTGAATGGGAGGAAAGGATCAACGCTCTCCAATAGCACCAGTGTTCTTGTCTGACCCAAACAGTGAATCTATGCGAATTCCTATCTCATTGTTTGAACAAGAAAATGACCAAATCGTCGACACATTTGCCCTCATCGATTGCGGAGCAAGTGGAGACTTCATAGATCACGATCTAGTGAAAAAGAAAGGATATAAACAAATTCGATTGGACAAACCCAAGAAGGCACAAAACGTGGATGGATCCCCAAACTCAGGAGGAATCATTCAACACAAAGTGATCCTTATCATTCAGATTGGAGAAGTAAATGAGAAAAGAAAATTCCTTGTTATTAACTGCGGAAAAGAAAACCTGATCCTTAGGATAACATGGCTCCGAGAAATCAACCCCTCGATAAAATGGACCACTGGAGAAGTCATCCTCCCAGACAAACCAAAAACCCCACGACATGATTCCCCAAAAGCAATATGTCAGAGATACCTCATCTGATACTTGAAATTGGATCCAAATGAAAAAATAGCTTTGCCAAATGAGAAGGAGATGAGCTACCACCCTCTCAACTATTTGACCATGGAGTAGACCTCGACTCAACCTTTGTACCCAAGGTGGCCAAAGTATATCCTTTAAACCCCAAGGAGAGAGAAGTCTGCAAAGATTTCATCGACGAACACCTGAAATCTGGGAAGATAGTCCTGTCAAAATCCCCACAAGCATCTCCCTTCTTCTTTGTACCAAAGAAAGATGGATCAGTACACCCTTGCCAGGACTACCAATATCTCAATTCCCACACTATCAAAAATGCCTATCCACTCCCACTTATTTCCAATCTGATCGACCAACTCAAGGGGTCATTCATTTTTACCAAGATGGATATCCGATGGGGATACAACAACGTCCTCATCAAACCACAGGATAGATGGAAAGCTGTGTTTATAACACCCATGGGCCTCTTCAAGCCAACGGTGATGTTCTTCGGCATGTGCAATTCCCCAGCAACGTTCCAAGCATTGATGAACCATACCTTCACGGATCTTCTAGCTGAAGGATGGCTCATCATCTATATGGACGATATCCTCATCCACTCCAACAATTCAATAATACACCATGAGCAAACTCGCTGAGTTTTACAAAGACTCTGGGAACACAAACTGTTCCTGAAACTGAAAAAGTGTTTCTTCGACAAGGAGGAAGTGGACCTCAGAATGATCATCTGAGTGGATCAGATCCAGATGGATCCAATAAAACTAAAGGCCATCAACGAATGGCAACCCCTTAAATCTGTCAAAGTGGTCCAATTGTTCATCAGATTCTGTAACTTCTATCAGAAGTTTATCTCCAATTTCTCCACCAAGGCAAAACCCTACATGACTTAACCAGAAAAGGTGCAAAGTGGGAATGGACCAAAGAATGTGATGAAACCTTCTCCGCTATTAAGCAAACCTTCATCCAGAAACCAGTCCTTCAAATGCCTGACATTACAAAACCCTTCATGGTCATGACAGACGCTTCTCTCACAGCAATAGGCGCTGTCCTCATGCAAACCAATAGTAACAAAGACCTCCACCCTTGTGCCTACCTCTCCAAAACCCTCTCCCCAATGGAACGAAACTATGACATCTACGACCGAGAACTTCTTGGAGTCATCTGTGCCTTGGAAGAATGGAAACATTATTTACAAGGGACTGGCCTTCCAGTAACGGTCATCACTGACCATAAGAATCTGGCATACTTCATGGAACCACAGAAACTCTCCCAGAGACAAGTCCGATGGATGCTTTTCCTCCAGGACTTCGACCTTCATTTCTCCCCAGGACCTGGCATCCAAATGGGACCTGCCGATGCCTTATCCTGAAGAGACACCATGGATACTTCCCTAGATAACCAGGAAGTCACACTCCTACCAGAGGATCTTTTCATTCGCATCCTCGACTTTGCCCTAGTTGAGAAAATCGCACAATCCATCCCGTCCGACCCTTTGGTCATTACTGCTCTCAAAGCACTCAATGAGGGTGCCCCTCTACTCACCAAATCCCAACCATTGGACTGGGACTATACAGATGGAATGTTACACTACAAACATCATCTCTATATCCTGGAACCAGCACAACAAGGGCTTGTCTGTCTCACACATGAAAGCAACCATGGTGGACACAGCGGAATTTTTCACACTACCAACCTCATGCAGCACGATTATTGGTGGCCTGGCATGTCCACTTTTATCCGCAAATTCGTTCAAGGATGTGCAGTCTGCCAGGCTAATAAAGTCAATACCCATCCTACCACACCAGCATTGACTCCCCTTCCTTCTACCTGCACTTGCCCTTTCCAACAGGTCTCAGTTGATCTTATCACTGACCTTCCTCCTTCTCTCACCTTCAATTTTATCATGGTCATAGTCAACCATGGGCTTACTAAGGGGGTAATCCTCATTCCTTGCCACAAAACCATTGATGCTGCCGGAGTTGCCCAACTATTTTTCACAAATGTATTCCGACAGAGGACCCCAATTCACATCTGCCTTTGCACGAGAACTTGCCAGACTCCTAAAATACGATCTAAACTCTCATCCACATACCACCCCCAAACTGATGGAGAAACCAAATGAGTAAACCAAGAAATTGAGACCTATTTGCGCATATTTTGTGACGGACACCCAGAACAATGGGCTGAATTACTCCCCATGGCAGAATTCTCCCACAATTCAACTGTTCATTCCTCCACCCTGAAATCCCCTTTCTCCCTCATCCTGGGATATGAACCCCACTCTTATCCTCCAATCAGAAAGACATTCCTCCCCGCCTTGGAGACACGCCTATCGGAACTAGAAGAAGCCTGACGGGAAGCCCTTGCTGTGCATGAAAAGACCCAACGGATCATGAGGGAACGAACTTCTTCCAAGTTCCGCCCCTGGGAAGTTGGTGACAAGGTTTGGCTGGAAGGAAGAAACCTCCAACTGTGGTACCTGTCAAGAAAACTATCCCCCAAATGAGAAGGACCATTTGAAATCACACAGGTTATCACCCCTGTGTCGTACTGCCTCAAACTGCCACCCACCTGGAAGATCCATGATGTCTTCCATGTCTCTCTCCTATCCCCTTATTGAGAGACTGTGGAGCATGGCCCCAACTTCTCGGATCCACTGCCCGAGTTGATCAGCAGAGAAGAAGAGTATGAAATAGCTTCCATTCTCTCACATTGTGGAACATGAGGACGAAGGCAGTATCTAGTATCCTGGAAAGGATACTCCGCAGCAGAAAATACTTGGGAACCAGAGGGAAACCTCCAACATGCACAAACACTCCTGGACAAATATAAGTCCGCTCGACCAAGAAACGTTCCCCAGTAAATGCTCTGGAAGAGAAACTTCAAGTTCCAACCAGGCCTTCCTTTCTATAAGTTTTTCTTTCTCTATGGCAATGACCTTCCTCCGTCTCATACCCTTGAACATCAATACTTCTGCAATAGACTATACAGTGGCTGCCCTTGGCACTATGAATCATGACCCAACAATCCCCCTCTTTGAACACCCATCGCAACTGTATCATGGCCAGGGGTACCTATGAATCCCTCATGGCCCAGAAGAACCACCTTGAACTACCTTATCCCTACTATGTCTGCTCGAATCGTCTTCCCCCTCATCTACGAAGAATCCTCTTCACCTCCATCTTGACCATTCCTGCCCTTACCCTACGCATGGAACTAGACCTGCATTATAACTATGATAAGAAAACCAAAGATTTATGGAACCTTTTCCATATTTACCAGGTCATCTGTCTCGCCACCCACCAACTTGTTCCACATGACTCCCCAGAACATTTCGTATCCACTATGCAAACAGGAGTAGACAAAGCACGTTCCCTCATCCTCGATCTCCTCTATGAGGAAGGTTTCGGACACCTTGTAGATCGCATCAATGAGAACCTGCTCTGACCCATCATAGAGCCGTTCTTCGAAATCATGAGTGTCCACAAGTATAAGGTCTATGTGGGGGACGCCCCCTGTGCTATACCCTTTAATCCCCACTTAAACACACTGACAATGGTCGAAAGGACTTCTTTCCCAGTCCTCCAAATTCCCCCGCCTCGCTCCCCCAAGCGAACATACTTTCCCACTCCAATCTCCATTCCAGAGTCCCCAAAGATTGACACTCATGCTCCTACTCCCTCCAACGTTTCAGGAGACTCTCCTATCACCATCCGTTCGCCCACTCCTGCCCCCGAGGACATGCAACAAAGAGCTCATACTCACCATGAGAGCCTGTTACCATCCAGACTTCCCCAAGCAACCATGAACACATTGGCAGACACCCTCTGACCCATACTTCATTCCTTTTGAGGTCCAAGGACAACATCCCTGGATGGAACAGGAACTTCGCAGAATCCTATCAACATCGATACTTCCCATGTTCCTGAATGACCCCCCAAGAAATGACTCCACTGTCACCAATGTGGAAAACCTGACCACCTCCGCGTCTTTTGTGGAAAGTACACCTGCCCCTGGTGCCATAAACACGCCCCAGGGCATGTCCAGGCCAGATGTCCATGAAGGCAGTGTGGGGAATGTGATGAGTATGGGCACATTCATGCCAATTGCCCAGTTTACAACGGGCTTGACCATGATGACAGCTTTCTCGATGGCGACCTCGATTTCACCAACTATGAGGTCAATGAGGGAGATACTGAGGGGCCAGATTGTTGAGCAGGTGCTTCAATGCTACGAAGGGGGTAATGTTACAGTTTTTCCTTATAACCCATCTTTTCCCTATGTTTATGGACTCATCATTTCTCCTCGTGTCTTTGCAAGACACTTATCTTCTTTTCCTAACTAGTTCCTTTGGTTCCGAACCGGAACCTATTGGAACCACACTTTACTTCATCTCATTGTCTCATCTTTTCATCTTCAACCAGAACCACAGGAACTCCTTCAGAATTCTTCGGAATCATGTTCTATTACCTTTCAAACTCTAACTCTTTCATCTTTGACCGGAACCACAGGAATTCCTTCGGAATCCTTCGGAACCACATTTTCTTACACAATGGACCAATTACTCCTTGTCATCACTCTCTTTATGTGATGACTCATAATCCTTATTCATTCCACATAGCCTTGATACTGCGCACCTAGCCTTATGCAGTATGCAGCAACATAGCCTTTGCTGCGCATACAGGATTGCACAGTATCATAGAACGTATACTGTAAGTAGTTACTCGGCTCCACCTGTATCCCTCAGCTAATTCTACGCAATTCAGTGTTGTTACTTAGCACATCCACGAGTCCCAAGTGTGTGCATTGGGTAGTGAGACTTTTATTCTCTTTGCTTTGCCCACAACAAGTCTTTGAACCACTTCAAGTGTTCACTGTGCTACGTTTCGACACCCAGCATTAACACCTGGTTCCAAATGTCCTGGTTCCGGTTCCGAGGCGGAACCACCTTTCATCCTTGGTTCCAGTTCGGACTCACCAATGGTCCCTGGTTCTGGTTCGGACTCACCAATGGTCCCTGGCCACCTCCCTCCTTCTCCTACTCCGTCGGAATCCGATGTTGAGCAGTTGACCACAGAAAGGGGAGACGTGCTTGCCGATTTTAAGGATTGAAAGGTTTGGGAAGTGGTTGACAAGCCCCCCAACCAAAAGATCATCAAGAACCAATGGGTTTTTGACATCAAGTCTGACAGCCATAAGAAAGCCCGCCTCGTTGCAAAAGGCTTCTCCCAAGTGGAAGGCACAGACTTTGACCAAATATTCTCCCCAGTTGTATGTTTTGAGATGGTGTGGGCCATGCTCACCCTCTCAGCCTTGGAGAACTGGTATATTACTGGTCTCGATGTATGCTCTGCCTATCTATATGGCATATTGGAAGAGGAACTCTACATGGAGTTTCCTGAAGGGTTCTCTCCACCCGAATTAAAAGGAAAGAAAGTCCTCCGACTTTTACACACTATATACGGCCTTAAGCAAGCCGGATTAGCCTGGTGGCGCACCCTTGACCAATCCATGAGGGAACTCGGATTTGAGCATCTCAAGACAGATGCTGGACTTTTCATTTATCACAAAGGCAAACAGCTAGTCCTAGCAATAGTCTACATAGACAACGCCCTATTCTGCGGACCTAATAAAGCCTTTGTAGACAAGGTTAAAGGAGCCTTTATGAAGATATGGGAATATCGCGACCTCAGTGAATCTTGCGAGTTCCTGAGAATGAACATCCATTGTGTTGGCAAGAAAATATTCCTTGACCAACGATCATACCTACTCAAAGTACTGGAACGATGCGGCATGACAGACGCCAGATCTGCCCCAACACCCCTCCCGCAAGGATGCTATCCAGCAAAGAATGATGCCACTGTCAACCCGGAACTGTGGACGCGCTTCCAGACAGTTATCAGCTCATTAATGTACCTCATGATTGGTACCCGTCCAGACATTGCGTATGCGGTGACACAACTCACTTGAATGTCGGCCAACCTATTCCATGAGCACTTAGAAAAGGCTCTATACATATGTCACTACCTGATTGGCACACAGAACTACTTGCTAGTCTATGACAGTGACAGTGACAAAGGCATTATCGCCTGTACAGATGCAGATTGGGGACAGGACAAGATCACCTACCATTCCCAAACCGGCTTTTATCTAAAGCTGGCCAACAGTGTTTTCCTGTGGAACTCACACCTTCAAAAAACCATAGCACTCTCTTCGACAGAAGTGGAGTACATGGCCTTAAGCGACTGCATGCACCAGGCTGTTTGGATCCATCAGATGATGGGAGAACTTGGATACCACCTCAACCCCATCCTTGTATGTGACGACAATCAAGGCTCTTTGTTCCTTGCCCAGAACCCCGTCACTGAAAAACGATCCAAACACATCCCTATATGTTATCACTTTGTACGCGATGCAGTGATGATGTGGAAACAGGTTGAACTGCTATTTGTCCCTGGGACCAAAAACCCCGCCAACATGTTCACCAAAAACCTCAGCAAAATTAAATTCCACAAGTACTGCAGCCAACTAGGTCTTGAGTTCTATACGGACTCAACAGACTGAGCTGGGTCCTAACACCCTCACTGCCTCATACAGGCTGAGCGGATGATCCTTTCTTTGCTTCTCTTTCCTTTCTCTCTTAGTGCCCTTATGGCCTTTTATGCTTATGTCTACCCCTGTACACTAAGCAAGGGGGAGTGTTGATAAGTAGTAGCAACCATTGCGTGACTCACAGTGTGACTCACAGCGCAGTATATATTACAAACTCAGTAGCTGAGTTTGAATAACACTCTTGACCACTAACCACTACGTTCAATGTTAAGTTCCACTTAAGCACTCAGGTATGTTCCTATCCTAGGGTACAACCCTTCCTCCTTTCAACAGAGATAAGACTACTTATACAGTACTAGGCTAGGAGGCTGCGTAAGGCAGTAGTTGCAGTAAATGCTATGTAGGGCAGTAATAGGCTGTACAAACTGTGTAGGGCAATGCATGCTGCATGGGGCAGTGGCAGGCAGTGCATGCTGCATAAAGCAATGCGGGTGATCTGGATGTGAGGCAGTGCATGGGAGAGGGCATCTGCTGGAATGTGGGAAATAGTCTGGGTGGTTCCGAGGTGGAACAAGATAGGGTGACAAATGTCAAAGAATGGTTCCATGAGGTTCCGAAGTGGAAGTGAAGTTAACGAAGGGAAGAGACAAGTGTCAAATGTGGTTCCATATGGTTCTGGCGTGGTTCCATGTGGTTCCAGTTGAGACTAGAGTGAGAATGTCTATTAAAGTGTCAAGATGAGAGAAAGGTGAAAAATGAATAGTCTGGGTAGCATTATTGTAAATTGTAACAGCTAGTACTTCCTCCCTCAGTCATATCCTACTTCTGTAGTACATAGCACATTCAACAAAATTGACACCAGTTTTGTTGACCATGATATGTTTATGTGATACTGAGGTGGTGGAGTGGGGCACAAATTGACTTGCAATGCTACCAAGTGCCTACTGAAGGACCATGACAAACTTGACAAGGAGTCCTTCATCCTCAAGTATGACCAGCATGAACAAGAAGTTGAAGAGAACAAGGAGAGCAATGTTTCAGACTCCACACCTATGGATGACTCGGAGCTGAGCACTTCTGAGCCAGACAAGGAGATTCTTGGCAAGGATGATGAAGACTCAGACATGGAAGATGTTGCCCTTGGTGAGGATGGTAGGCAGGCAGCCGAAGGTGGAATGGAAGATGTCACCCTTGCAGAAGCAATTGAAGATGACTCAGACTTTGGAGACAAAATGGAAGAATATGGGTACACAGGTCTTGATCAGGTCCTGGATGATACAGAGGTGGAAGAGGAGGTGTCCCACAATGAACAGCTGTCAGATCGGGAGAACAATGCACTCAAATACACAGACCTTTAAGATAGTACTAACAACTTTGTCATGTCATTTTTGCATGAATAGTACTCATTAGTCCATGAATGCAATGATCGAGGTTGAGATACAACTACTAGTACTACTAGTACTGATACAACGTGAGTCAGCAGCCATTGCACAAGTTCTTGTCCATGAATATCGAGTGCTACAGTGTCATAGGTAATGAGTGAGAAGTGGATACATGAAGGAATGTGGTGTGACTAAAGGGTGGGCGAAAGCCTGCAAGGCTTCCCGGCCTGAGGCACTCTCTGCAATAGGGTAGGTGAGCTATGAGGGTGGGTGGGACCATTGAGCAGGTGACATGGAGCTTGCAGATGAGTGCAATGGACAAATGGTGTGCAACTTGTTTAGGTGTATGCTATTTGTGTGTGTCTGTGCGGAGGGATTGGTGGGTGGGTGCGAAAAGGAGTGTATATATGCGATGTACTATAACAGACCTGGAGTCACAAGGTGGGCAGAGGTAAGAGGTGATGCCCCACCTCACTGACTCATGCATGGACTACATTTTGGGATTGCTTGTTAAACTAACCCGAAATACCATCCGTGAATATCGAGCGCTACAGTGTTGTAGGTGATGAGTGAGAAGTGGATACATGAAGAAATGTGGTGTGACTAAAGGGTGGGCGAAAGCCTGCAGGGCTTCCCAGCCCGAGGCACTCTCCACAATAGGGTAGGCGATCTGTGATCCCAATGATAAGGAGTCTGTGATGCACATGTGAAACTCGCACCCATATTGAAGGAGTGGTGACTTACTAAGGATTAGCATACAGGGGCATTGCATGATGCATGAGGCGTTCTACGATGTCTGACCTTTCAATTAAGTAAGGGGAAAGGATCATGGCATGCTCCCGGAGGTATATCCTAAATGCATCTCCTGCCCATCATCCCATAGTTTTGACGACATCAAATGGTGTGCCTAGAAGCATGTAGTGGAGGGTGCCTCCAATGTGGAGGCTGTGACCCTTGAATTCAGGAAGGTCAAATTGAGAGGTTATGGATTGGATGCGTTTGGTTAATTTGGTCTTGGATAGAGGGCGTAGACTGGATTTTGGGTGTTGCCAGGCAAAGAGGTGGTCATCAAGTCTTGGGTTGTTAATAAGGAGGTGATTGTCGAGCCACTTGATGGAGTCTGTGAGGTGGTCCAATTGGGCACATTGGGTTGACTTGCCTTTTGCTTTGGCCGCTTTGGTGAATGGGAGTTTGAAGGAGAGTACAGTGACATTGTCCTTGTCAATGACTCGGGAGTAGTTGCGATGTGGAATGTGTTTCGACAGATCAAAATCGCAAATTTTGTCTACTGTGAATTAACCAAGTCTGGATATGGAGTAGAAGGTTACCATGATGCATGCGAGGATGGCAGTATCTCGGGGTGAAGTTGGGTCTAGGTATGTCAGGTATGAGAGAAGGAGGGATCGGTTTATGGGGGGACGTTTAAGGCACTTGGAGGATTTTGGGGCCATGTGCATACCTCCTTTGATGATGGTTTGTAGTTCATTGGGGTTAATGTCCCATGAATGGCCATGTAGTAAGTGCCATGCGCACAGCCCTGCATAAAAACTGGAGAGTGCTGATCTCAAGTATGCACTTGCACAGCTAGAGATGAAAGAAGATAGGATGGAGGACAAGATGGGGCATTGGCTGAGTTCAGGAATGCTATTTAGGTTGCAGTATGTGTGGAATACTAGCAGTCCCCATCCATACAACTCTTTGGTCTGATCTGTCCATGATGTGGTTGAGTTGGAGCTCTGAAATGGTCAGGTTTGATTCAATATCGGATAGTGTCAGTTGGTTGGGGTTCACGAGAGGGGAAAGGATGGGAAAGGAATGTGTTGATGGGGAAGCAGGGATCCAGAGTCATATGCAGTCATGGGCGTGGCAGTGTGAGCGTCTGGATGAGAGGTTGGGTTGGAGGGAGGGGTGGTATGGGTGCAGTGCATGTGTGCTGCACATTGGAGCAGATGAGTTATGTGTATGGGTGCTTGAGAGAGGGGGGGTCAAACCTCAGTTCAGGTATATGCTTCTGTGAGGGTTGTGAAAACGATCTTGTCATCGATATAGCTTTGCGTTTGGGCTGAGCGGTGAGCTGCAAGGGTTTGTTCCTGTCGCTCATTGCGATATGTTTGCCAGCCTGGGGTGAGTTTCCAGGCTCTCCATCGGCTGCCGATAACAATTCCGATCCCCACACCAGAACTAGCATTTGAGAATGCTCTGTGGTTGACAGGAAGGATGGGAGGGGATATGGGCTGTTGGATGTCTCCATTTTGTAGGTGTTCATGCCACCAGGATAGGTCATTGGCAATGGATGTTATGGGTCGGTGTGGCATGAAGGGATGAGCCAAGTATATGCTGAGCATGTATTCTAAGCCTGTGAGGTACACACATCCACACGATATTACTGCAGTTGCATGTAGCAACTTGCTGTACAAACCTGCAATGTCCTCAAAAATGTGGGTTTGCCTTGTATTCCAGCTTCATATAGCATCAATGTATTTTGATACCTAAGATGGTGCTAGGGAGATGGTGCACTTCTCGAGGTCCCATATGAAACCTATGTAGGTTGTTGACATGTTGAATGGCTGGTCTTTGCTGGATTCCCATGGGATTCCTAGCATGGACGAGGCGTTGTTTATATCTTGTAGGTTATACATGAATTGTGCATCATGGGAAGAACAAGGAGATACATGAGATAGGTTCTTGATGGGACAAGCGCAGCTTTTATTGAATTCTTCATAGATTCCTGTGTTCATTTCGGTACCTTGGAACCATATGTGACTACCTTGTCATTTTTGGCCTCCTTACGCATTGATCTAATTGTGCTATTGAGTGTGCTTATTATTGTAATCGCTTAGGTGTTCCATCCTGATGTGTAGGAATAAATGGTCATCTACCCATTTGTCGAGTGGGCTAATGCCTTGTGATTGGAAAATTTCAGCACCGGCATTGGCTAATGATTCATATACTCCTGCCGATGGTGTTGCTTCAAATGCAAGGCATGTATCTACGTAGAATGAGTTGTTGTCCCCTCATACGACTGCTGTTGGCCATTGTGTTTTGTGGAGTGGTATGATTCTATATGCTTCTGCAACATCTTGTGTTGCAGTTTCGGAGCCTGGTGGAAGACATGATATTAATAGGTAGGCAATGGAAAATTTTCCCCATGATGCAGGGAAATTATTAGCATCAATGTATAAGTTGATTGACGGATTAGGATATTTAATTGAAGGAGATATGGGAGACGAGAAGTTTTGTACCAGTCTATATTTGCCAGGCTTTCCTGGCTTGGGGACGATTGAGATTGGGGATGTCTGGAAAGGTCCGATGATGAATACAAGAAGGGATATGGTAAAAGGTCCAATATATCTTTGTTTGGAGATTTCTTTGTGTATCGTGTTTATGAATTCATCATGGTATGTGGAAATGGAATTTTTATTCAATGGCGATTGGGTACATGAGATAATGGGGAAATTGACAATGAAGCCATTATGAAGTCCAGATGGAATATGGGAGAAATGAGATATGGCCCCGGCACTTGTAAGAGCTGTTTCCCAGGCGTCAGCCTTGTACGGTGTAGTTGGGTAGAGGGTCTTGAGCTCTAGGGCAATGGTGGGCTCCATGGGTGGTCGCTTCACATCCAGAGCAGTGATGGAGCAGGTGGTGTTGTTGGAAACAACCATCGGGTTGCTGTCAGGCTGCATAGATTTGCTTGTTGTCTTTTTGGCGAATAGACCTCCTGGTTCTTTGCAGTATGCATGTGTGTCATGTTTGTTGTCCCAGGTGTGGGGAGTGGCACAGATATGGATGTTATGCTTGTGTTTGCTGAGGCAGACGGCACAAATGGAGAGGGCATGTGAGATGAGGTCGTGTGATGCAGCATAAAAGGATCGTTGCTTTTTGGATATGTAGCCAGGTGACACTTGAGAGCATGGCAGCAATAGTGGACATTTGGAGCCACTGATAGTTCTCATATTGGTCTGGGCAGGTGCCATCACAGACTGGGAAGATGCCATGAGGGCAGTCATCTGGTCTGATAACCTCATGTACCTCTCAGTGATCTGAGGGTGTGTTGGATATGTCGTGTGCAGCATGGCAGTGACGAGGATGAGAGTGCATGATATGCATGGTGCAATGACGGTGTATTTGGCGTATGCATGGCACAGTGATGCATGGCGTTTGGAATGGTTCCAGTGGATGTGAGGGTGTTTGTTGTGTGTGCAAATGGCATAGTGGAAGAGTAAACAAAAAAAGGGGGGGGAAGGGTGATGGTGAGAGTTGTATGGATAGGTGGAAACAGGGCACTTACATCATCTATTACTCGAGTTTGATGTTCGTCTGAGGCATCCTTGAGGTCTGTTAAAGTGGAGAAGAGGGTCTCCAGGTTGATGTTCATGAGGTTGAAGGTGTTTGGCAAGCCAATGGTTTTGTGCCAATTGAGCCTTTGTTAACCTTGATATACAAGGAGTGCTTTTTGCTGGCATGCGATGCGGGAAGAGCGCCATGGGTGGTTCTTGATGTTGGCCCAGAATTTCATGAACATATCGACATGAGATGGATCCCAGTTACATTCATGCATTACTGTGACCATGCATATTGCAGCTAGGCCAAATTGCTCAAAGGAAAGCTCTTTGTCAGAAATGGGCTCGAGTTTGCTGCAGGATGGGATGGATCTGGGGATGAATTCTGGGGATCCATCTTCCATTATGGTGAATGAGAGGGTGGAGTTGTCAGGAAGGTTGGCTTTGGTTTGGTCGGCTGCATCTAGTCCTTCGTTGGTCCAGTACCATAATTCTACGAACTGGTGGTTACGGTGTTTGCAGAGGGCGGCTTGCGTGGGTAGGATGACTGGCTGGTTGGGGGCTAGGACTTCCATGCCAGGGATGATCACTGTTATGGTTTTCCCTTACAACCCCTCTTTCCCCTATGTCTATGGACTCATCATCTCTCCTCATGTCTTTGCAAGACATCTATTTTCTTCTCCCTGTTAGGATTCTTTCACCTTCTCGCTCTGCTTGTTGAGTCATGCTCCACTTGTTGAGTCACGCTCCACTTGTTGAGTCACACTTTACCTTTTCTTACATAACAGACCAAACCTCTCCTCGTCATCATTCTCCTTATATGATGACTCATATTCCCTTACCCATCTAAAAACAGCCTATACTGCACACATTGCTTTATGCAACGCACAGTCACATAGCCCCTGCTGCGCTCACTGGATTGTGCAGTATCATACATCATATAAGTAGTTACCAGACTTCATCTGTATCTCCCCAGCTAGTTCTACACAATCCAGTGTTGTTACTTAGCACATCCACAAGTCCCAAGTGTGCACATTGGGTAGTGAGACATTTTTCTCTTTGCTTCGCCCACAACAAGTCTCCAAACTACTTCAAGTGTTTGCTGTGCTACGTTCCAACACCCAGTGTTAACAATCGCAAACTTGATCTTGTTCTTCTTTTGTTCCTCTCTAAGAGCCTGTACTTCATCTTCCTCTTGTTGTTGGCGAAGTTATTGTTTGCATTCTTCACATTCTAGCCTTGCCAGATTGGCATCTGCCTGTTGTCTCTCCAGGTCTTCTTGCTGCTTGCGCTGGCATACTCTGTGTATCAATTGGAGTGAGGAAATGACAAGGTCTGCTGTCAAACCAGCATCTAGGAGTTCTTGTCGTTCTCTTGCAAAGAGTGGGCCTTCGAAGTCGGGGTTGTCATCTGGGAAATCCATGACGAAGATAGGAGCGAAAAGGAGTGTATATGTATATGCGATGTACTACGACAGACCTGGAGTCGCGAGGTGGGCAGAGGTAAGAGGCGATGCTCCACCTCGCTGACTCATGCACGGACTACATTTTGGGATTGCTTGTTAAGCTAACCCGAAATACCAGTAGCACTTGCTAGATCTGGTACGAGTGGATGGAGTCCGATGTGACCTGGCAGCGACACAAGAAGTTCTTACAAGTCATTGCTAGCCCTTGCCAGATCTGGTACGAGTAGCCGGTCCTCGCAAGACCTTGCTCCGTAGTGTAAAATTTATGGTCCATTGTTGCGGGGTTCTGCTAGCTGATACAAGGCCTAGCTAGACCATGCAAGAAACTCCGGATTTCTCCGAGGCTCACGAGCTCGTCCTAGATTTGGCTTCGTTTGCTGATGATAAGCCTTCGAGAAACGTTCAAACGCCGCTCTCTCTTTTGAACTCGTACTGCTGCAACTCCCTGTCGTATCACACTCTACAGATTGGTACGCCTCTTCAAACTACATCTCTGCCTTGATTAATTATAACAGATTCAGAACCCACACACTTTATCTTTATCTATCTCTACGTTCTCGCCAGCTTAAATGTCGAACGCTGATATTTACAAGCCAAAATTCGGTTCGAGGCTGTTACAGCGTCTAAAACCACGCACTTCAAAAGTAGGAATCGTTGCATCCGATTCGACATACAGGGATACAAACCAAAGTCGGTCGATAAATTCTCGCCATTTCCCACTGGCATAGCTTATACATAGTTCTTGTCAGCGCTTCTCAATAAAGTCCTCAATCCTGCCAAGATGGATCCGTCTGGACGCAAGGCATGTCTGAAGGGCACACGTCGAACATTCATAGATCCAATTCTTCATTGGGCCAACGACGTATCATCCAACGCCAACATCTATTGGCTTTGTGGTGACTCTGGCTTAGGCAAGAGTGCCATAGCCCACTCTGTTGCCGAGGAATCCTCTGTTTTCGGCCCGGACCTTCCAGGTCTGTGCGTTGCGTACATATTCTTTGACAGAAACGACCCCATCTTGAGTCATCCGAGCATCGTCATCCGCACCATCGCCTATAAACTCGCCATCAGCAATTCAGATATCCGTGTTGTTATCTTGGAAGCTATCAAGAAGAACCCCAAGATAGCCACGGAATCCCTCGACATTCAGTTTACAAAGCTTCTGCTTGAACCATTGACTGCATGCCAACGAAAGCTCCGCTCCCCTGTCCTGGTTATTCTTGATGCTCTCGACGAATGTGGAGACGAGAACACACGCAGGGTGCTCATGAACCTTCTGGCGAAGTGGTTCACCTCCCTCCCTCCCCCACTCAGATTTCTCATTACCAGTCGTACTGAACCGGACATCGAAAAGTCATTCATGACATCTCCAAACATTCGTCACATCACTCGAGTCGAACTTCTACCATCTACAGAGGATGTGCTCAAATTCTTATACGATCGCATGCCTAGAATCCGCGAGAGCCGCCCCTCGACTCGGCTACGAGTTACCTGGCCCGGAAGTCCAACGATGCTTAAACTGTTACGTTATATGGAGGGGGTCTTCATTTTGGCGACGACGGTGGCATCGTTCGTTGAAAATGCATTTCATCCACAAACGAGCCTTGAGTATCTGCTCATGTCGGACAGTACCAGTAGCATTGAAAGGCTTGATAGCCTATTTGCTACGGTTCTGGAATCAGTTGGCAACTGGAAGGATCCCCGCTTTATCGAAGAGTTCCGTGCCATTGTCGGTGCTGTCCTTGTTGGACAGGTGCCAATGACCATCCCAGTCATTGATCAACTTCTAGGACTGACGTGCTCGTCATCTACCATCCTTTCATCCCTTCGATTCCTTCTTCAATACAGTCAAGATAAACCCATCAGGACCCTTCACGCGTCTGTTACTGACTATCTCACGAACCCGAAACGGTCTGGGAAGCAGCCATGGTTTATCGATATATCGGATCGGCACCAGTTTCTGGCGCGTTGCTGCCTGTGCATCATGACGGAGAAACTGCGATTCAACATATGCGATCTTGAGACGTCTCATTTGTCAAACGAGGATGTCCCTGGCCTACGTGAACGTGTTGAGAACTCAATTCCGGATCCTCTTAAATACGCTTGTCAACATTTCGCAACTCATCTCCATCTCTCGAACACTGAACCGTCTGAGTTCGGTGGGCCTTCTGGTGTCGAGTGCTTCATGCGATTTCGATTGCTTTTTTGGTTGGAGGCACTGAGTCTGGTGGGTGAAGACCAGGTGGTTATACCAGTCATGGAAAGACTTGAGCAATGGTATCGGGTGAGTCAATTTCTCCTGTCATATATTCTTCTAAATTGAGGATGAAATAGAACAGCAACAAGGAGCTGGCCGATCTCGCATACGAGGTCGTTAAGTTCATGACGATTTTTCGAGGAATCATTTCTCAGAGCACTCCACACTTGTATGTGTCTGCATTGCCAATGTGGCGACAGGGTTCGCATATTCAACGCCTGTATGGTGAAAAATTCCGGGAGATAGTTCGAATGAAGGGCAATGGTGTGGATATCATGCCATCTTTGCAGTGTGTTATGAGAGGGCACGCTAGTTTGGTCATGTCAGTCGGGTTCTCACTTGACGGGAAGCACGTCGTCTCGGGGTCTCACGATAATACGGTACGAATTTGGGATGCCGAGACAGGGTCTGTCATAGCTGGGCCCTTCAGCGGACACATTCGATCAGTCTATTCAGTCGGGTTCTCACCTGACGGAAAGCGCGTCGTCTCCGGGTCTTCCGACAACACAGTGCGAATTTGGGACGCCGAGACAGGGTCTGTCGTAGCTGGGCCGTTCAACGGACACACTGGATCAGTCAATTCAGTCGCGTTCTCACCTGACGGAAAGCGCGTCGTCTCCGGGTCTTCGGACAAAACATTGCGAATTTGGGACGCCGAGACAGGGTCTGTCGTAGCTGGGCCCTTCAATGGACACACTGAACCAGTCAATTCAGTCGGGTTCTCACCTGACGGAAAGCGCGTCGTCTCCGGGTCTTCCGACAAAACATTGCGAATTTGGGACGCCGAGACAGGGTGTGTCGTAGCTGGGCCCTTCAATGGACACGCTGAATCAGTCAGTTCAGTCGGGTTCTCACCTGACGGAAAGCGCGTCGTCTCCGGGTCTGGCGATAGTACAGTGCGAATTTGGGACGCCGAGACAGGGTCTGTCGTAACTGGGCCCTTCAAGGGACACACTGGATCGATCAATTCAGTCGCGTTCTCACCTGACGGAAAGCGCGTCGTCTCCGGGTCTTCCGACAAGACAGTGCGAATTTGGGACGCCGAGACAGGGTCTGTTGTAGCTGGGCCCTTCGACGGACACACTCAATCAATCGAATCAGTCGGGTTCTCACCTGACGGAAAGCGCGTCGTTTCCGGGTCTTCCGACAACACAGTGCGAATTTGGGACGCCGAGACAGGGTCTGTCGTAGGTGGGCCCTTCAACGGACACACTCAATCAGTTGAATCAGTCGGGTACTCACCTGATGGAAAGCGCGTCGTCTCCGGGTCTTACGACAACACAGTGCGAATTTGGGACGCCGAGACAGGGTGTGTCGTAGCCGGGCCCTTCAACGGACACACTCGACCAGTCAATTCAGTCGCGTTCTCACCTGACGGAAAGCGCGTCGTCTCCGGGTCTGGCGATAGTACAGTGCGAATTTGGGATGCCGAGACTGGGTCTGTTGTAGCTGGGCCGTTCAAGGGACACACTGGAGGGGTCAATTCAGTCGAGTTCTCACCTGACGGAAGGCGCGTCGTCTCCGGGTCTGGCGATAGTACAGTGCAAATTTGGGACGCCGAGACTGGGTCTGTTGTAGCTGGGCCCTTCAAGGGACACACTGGATCAGTCTTTTCAGTCGGGTTCTCATCTGACGGAAAGCACATCGTCTCCGGGTCTCTCGACACTACAGTGCGAATTTGGGACGCCGAGACGGGGTCTGTTGTAGCTGGGCCCTTCAAGGGACACACTCAATCAGTCGAATCAGTCGGGTACTCACTTGATGGAAAGCGCGTCGTCTCCGGGTCTTACGACAACACAGTGCGAATTTGGGACGCCGAGACAGGGTCTGTCGTAGCTGGGCCCTTCAACGGACACACTCGACCAGTCAATTCAGTCGGGTTCTCACCTGACGGAAAGCGCGTCGTCTCCGGGTCTTCCGACAAGACAGTGCGAATTTGGGATGCCGAGACAGGGTGTGTCGTAGCTGGGCCCTTCAATGGACACGCTGAATCAGTCAATTCAGTCGGGTTCTCACCTGACGGAAAGCGCGTCGTCTCCGGGTTTCAAGACAATACAATGCGAATTTGGGACGCCGAGACAGATGCAAAGCACGTGGTCTCCCGCCCAAGATCTGCCAGGCTCTTCAAAGCATTCACTTCTTTGGTCAGATCGGTCGGCTTGTCACCTCATGGAAAGCACCCCGTTATCCGCGACTCTCAAGATCTGGCGTCCTTACCACCCGTCTTCGATTACCACAATCCATCTACATGGAATCTTCATGATGATGGCTGGCTTCGAAGTACATCTGGTGCCCTCATCTTTTGGATACCACACTACTACCCGAGGTCTGGTCTCTGCTTACCTCCACTAATCACGGTCACGAGTGTTGATATGATTCAATTTGATATGAGTCGTTTTGTATGTGGGAAACGATGGACAGAATGTTTTGATGGCATACTCAACTAGTTGCTTTTGATTTTATAGTACGTCGGCCACCTCGAGTTTTTTTAGGTTACGCGCGCTTTTTAGACCGTTGTTTGATTTCTTCAACCATACTTTTGTTGTGTCATCGCCGGACGCAAAGCGTGTAGTCTCTGAATCTAAGGACAACGTAGTGTGGATTTGCTGCCAGGTAGCGAGATGCCAAGATGCCAAGACAGGGTCTGTCGTCGCTAGGCCCTTCCAAGGGCACACTGGCACCAATCCGATCACATCTGTCGGATTTTCACCCAACCCAATGGAAAACAAAAAAGTCCTCTCTGGGTCTGAAGACAATTATGGCGGCCGGCCCTGACTGATACAATGCGGGTTTCGAATGCCGAGACGGTGTATATTGTAGCTGGGCCCTTCGAGGACACTTCAAGCAAGTCAGCATCGGTAGAACTTCTGAGATTGTAGCTGAGCCCTCCAAGCGACTCATCAATTGGGTCACATCAATCTGGATCTTCATTCAGTAGAAAGCATGGTTCCGCGACAAAAGGTGTGCGGATTGTGGATGTCACGCCAAAGTCTGCTAGGCTCCTCCGAGTCGAGGGACTTGCCTAGTCGGACGTTCATCTTGAAAAGCCCGTTGTTATCCACGACCCTCAACATCTGGCGCCCTGATCCTTTCCAATCGGACACTACACTACCACCCCAGGTCCGGTCTCCGCTTACCTCCCACAGTCCGTGATGATTCACGCTGGCGTTCCAACGATATGATTTTATTTGTTTTGCGCATGGGGAACGATGGACAGTGTCTCGATGACACATGCAACTGATTATTATGACATACATTTCGTGTGAATCTCGCTGGCAGTGCGAGGCAGATAATGATTCGGTCATATCAAAGAGTACTGTCAGACAATAAGAGTAATTATCCTCAATTCTCGGCTTATCCTTATGTGATCTTGTCTGGGTCGCGTCCAAAGTACATCAAAGATTTGTTTGCCATTGCATTCCGAGAAAGTGATGTCCAGTGCATTGACAAATGATGCACATGGGTTCAGACTCGGGTTCGGCATCAAAGAGAACGGGATTGTCCCTGATGGACAAAGAATCATGGTGGTCATGATGTTTGGAGAACTCTTACGAGAGGAGTTGCATGTTTGGGTAATGATGACATGGGGAATGCGATCATCGCGTAGAGAAGAGATCTAAGCCACCTGATGGGAGGTGAGAAGGTGAGGCGAGAAAGAGATGAGGAGAGGAGAGGGGCTGACCTGCAGCTGGAAATGCCATTTTAATTCGTCGTGATGGAAAGAAAGAACCACACAGCGGGAACGGACGTCAATGTCAAAGGAGAGAATAATTTGAAGTTGGAGCGGACGTATTTAATCCGACGAGACATTGGTATAGTGGCATAGCCAGTGCTCGTAGATGGGTGCTGCAGAGACGTCCTTGAGCCACAGGAGGTATCTCTTCAAGGCATCGTTCCAAGTGAAAATGTCGAGAGAACACTACGCGGGAAAGACGTAGAGATCGACAAGGCGGTATATCGTTCCGAAAATGAACGAGTTGACTTTTTAGAGGGTGTGACCCTCGCGATGTAGATGTTTAGTGGAGTCGTTGGTGAAGAGAATGACTCAGAGGGGAAGATACTGCTTGGCGTCTGCCAAGTCTGTGATGGTGGTATGAACCCGAGACCAAAGGTACTATTGAGAGGAACGGGGAAAAGGACTTCAGATTCCCTCGAATAATAAAACGCTGGAAAAAAACCGGAGCAGGGACGGAAGCGGCAGGAGATGGATGTATGATATATCAGTCACGCTCACGGCGTCAGAGGGGCCTGCCGGGTGAATTTTGGCGGATTCCAAACTCCCGGACCACCATTATTGGGCTGCGCTTTCGAGTTGGGAGACATGGCTTCTCAAGGGATCCCCCGTCTGTGGAGGTAACCTCGTGCACACACTCCAGGCTGCTGAGCGAAAGAAATCAGGGTATTGTGTAAATGAGGATGTCACGGTCAATTTTCAACGCATTGAGTCCAGCCTCAGGAGAGTCTCCTTGTCAGCATTTCGCGACTCATCTGCAACTCTCGAACACTACGCCGTCTGGCTTCGACGAGCTCCCCGACATCAAGTCCTTCATGCATTCCCCCGTACTTTTTTGGTGTCTGGTGGGTGAAAATCACATGGCCATACCGGCGATGGCAACATTGGAAGAGTGGTGTCAGGTGTGTCGATATCCCTTGTCAGATTTTTACAATTTAACAATAAAATAGGGCAGTAACAAAGAGTTGGCTGATCTCGTACATGATGTCGTCAAGTTCATGACAGTGTTTCGAGGACTCGTTGCCCAAAGCACAGCGCACTTGTAAATCCCTGCAGTACCAATATGGTGAGAGTGTTCGCATATTCGACAGATGTACGCTCGCAAAACTCAGGGAGATTGTTCGAAGAAAAAATGGTAGTGTTGATCTCATGCCATCATTGCAGAACATTTTCAGGGTACTTCGGCTGTGTGAAACCTGTCGGTTTTTTATGAGTGTCAAAGTGCACATTAATTAAACGCACACGCTCATTGGTGATAGTGAGCGCACTCAAGTCCATGCATGGCGAGCGCACTCTAATTCGTGTTCGCGCAGCGCGCATTATGGTTCACGTGCATCGAGCGCACACTAATTTCATTGATGAGATAAAGCGCGCTACATTTGATACTTAGAGCCTGGACAGCAACACATTTCAGAAGTAAAATTAGCTAGGTAACATGTTTGGAAATGTTTGGTCTGTGGTAAAAAGACCGGCATCATCTTCCGTAGTTGTAGCGGAGATTGAAGCTGCTCAGAGCCATGCTTATGCAATTATGTGAGGATGCACAATTAGGTAAGCCCATAAAGCGCAGCCACTAGCCGCCTACTACTCACCAATAAAATATCATAAGCATCCAGAATGGTATACAATACATATAATGTGTATTCTATCATATTCAAATAACACTGGTACTTAAGCCTAGAGGGAGTGCAGGGGATGCATTGGAGATAATACAAATGTCATAAATTTGTGGGAAAAAGTCGGACATGTTGATTTTTTGATGCATTTCCCACGCATTTCCGATGTTTGTATTATCTCCAATGCATCCCCGGCACTCCCTCTAGGCTTAAGTACTAGTGTTATTTGAATATGATAGAATACACATTATATG
>JBBPLF010000329.1:0-33159 GCA_038089615.1 Aureoboletus auriporus
TGAGTGTGAGTCGTTCCCTTCACTCTGTTAGATTGCTTGCTCATTGTCACCTAGTCTCATTTGTCGTAGGTAACTAATTTAGTTGTCTCTTCCCGACAATCTGAGTTCTCATTTGTCGTAGCCTACAACCGTGACATCACTAACGTGCATCATTTAACAGAGCCCCTGGTTCTTCTGTCAATGTCCACTTTCTCAACATTTTACTACTACCGAATATTCCACCTTGACGGGCATACCGCCAGAGCTTGAATGGTTGTCAAAAGGAGGGAATGTCTATGAGGCGTTGAGGAGTGTGGGATGTAGCACCATTTTTCGACGTAGTTGATCGAATCGACGGATAACATGGTTTGGTCGAACTATATCAATTTTTTACGCCCTCCAAGTACTGTTGATAGCTTGCACGACAACATCGATAAAGGGTACAACGGTTGCCATCGAGTTCGGCGTCTTCTCCGTCCGGTGGTTATGGTGACTCACGATCTATCGATTAATTTGTGTAACTTGTACTAGTAAGCCCAGGCCCTACGACATGTCATCATTCAGATCTCTCCAAGTCTTCAATCATAACTACGCATACCTGCGAGGCTCCACACGCATCCACCGACTATACAACGTGGGTGATATGCCATGGCATGGGTTTCAACGGAGGTTCGTTTATTCTACTTTGCTCTCGCTAGCGTACTGATTTGAACCTCTTCACGGCGGAGCGGTCTTTGAGAAACTCCTTCCCCTTGCACACGCCCATAATTTACGCATCGTCAGTCTCAATCGACGCGGTTACCCACCTTCAAGCGGGTTCCAAGAGGACGAGTCGGATTGTATAGGTCACGGAAAGAAGTTTGAAGATGCAGAACCGTTTCTCCGTGCGCAAGGGACTGAAATAGCGACCTTTCTTGTCAAGTTTGCGACGGAGCAGAATATCCCGATGGCGGATGCGAACAGCCAAACCGGTGGCGGCATCGTCCTCATCGGCTGGTCTCTTGCATCGGTACACATGCTTACGCTGTTAGCGTACGCCCCCGACTTGCCACAAAACACTCGTTCCATACTTAAAATATACCTCCATACGGTATTATTCCACGGCGAGACCATTATTCACTATCGTGGTCAAGGATTAGGACCGGGCCGCGACGACAATGAGAATGCGGGCACGCCATCGTGGTGCCATTCTTGCGATTGTCCTTGTCATCGATTCATTTCTGTGACGCCGCTCCCATGGAAGTGAAGCCGCACGTATGGTCAGGAAGTCGAACCGCATGGCCAGGAAGTCGAACCGCATGGCTAGGAGGTCAGGCCGCATGGTCGGAGGGCCCAAATCGCCTTCTGGAAGTCCAGAAGCGCGGGTTCCCTGTCCCAACCAGACACTCCAGTTCGAACGCACTTACAAGCCAATCGAACGTTCGTCCCCTTCTTTTTCTGCTCCCGCTTGCGCTATCTGACGCCATGGCTTGCTTTCCAGACACGCATCATGTCAGTCCTTCGCCCGCTCATGCACAACGGCCTCAGGCCTCTCTTCGTCGCCTGGAACAAGTCAGTCGGCCCTGAGATCGCGGCCAAGACGCGCGTCTCCGTCGTCGGAGGCCTCTAAATGCAGGCTATTGGCGTCCGCGCTACCACCGTCAGTCTTTTCTCGTTGTCTTGCCGAGGGCGGCCGTTTGCTTGCAGCTTTGCGCTAGGATGTCGACATTGCCGTTAAGTCCGGTCCTGACGCCGACCGCTTCGCCATTCTCGAGAAGATTATCAAGGCGGATAACCGTTTCACGCGCAACTCCGAGAGCAGGTGCGGCGTGACGTTCCGCGAGTCGCCCAGCGCCCCCGTTGTCCGCTACGACCTGGTCGACGAGACCGTGGCAAGTCGCATTTCGTTGCTCATTCCTACCGCTCATGATTGATGTACCGCATTTGCAGACGCTGAGCATGCCCGAAGGCATGATGCTCGACAAGGTCGTCGAGAACGACGCGGTGCCGCTGCCCACCGACTCTGAAACGGTCGCGCTCAAGATCATTGCCGGCGCGGATCGCCTCGCCTCGCGCATCGACAAAGCCGTCAAAGACTTCGACGACGCCATGTTCGTCCTCCACAAGATGTTCAAGGAGGGCGGCCACATCTACTACGAGAACGCCGAGGACAAGGCCAAGGTCGTCGAAACCTTCGAAGCCTTCTTCCCGAAGTACGAGGGCCGCCAAGGCCGAGCGATTCGAGTTCTCCTGGACTAAGGAGGAATGGAAGGCCCACCTCAAGATGAACTATGTACGCCCTCTCCTCTTCCTCTTGCGCTGCTTGTCGCTCACAACGCCTTCTCAACCGGCAGGTCTTGAGTCGTCGGCGCGTCACTTCGGTTCGTCGAATTCCCCTCCTTCCTCGTCATCGAACTTACTGCTTGCATTGCTAAACCAGACCTTCATCTCGTGGACTCGTAGCTCGTTGCCCCGGTAAGTCTTGCTCCCTTCGTCACGCGATCCATCGCCCGTCATGACGTCCCGCCCTCCGTGGTCCTCTGCTTGCTATAAACATCCCCGCTCCTGTCCAAGTGCCCGCCTGCTGGGGCCGTTACTTGCCGAATATCATCAGTATATGGTTGTGAATTGCGTGCTGAGCTTGATCCTTGATACCCGCGTCGTTCGGTCCGACATCGACTCCGCCAACGTTCAAAGTTGAAGCCTTTGCACCTTCGCAAACTTGTACTACGTACTTGAGCGCAGAGCTGCCCGCGCCGTTCAAGTCCAACGTCGACTCTACCAATGTTCACAGTTGAAGCCTTTGCGCCTTTACAGACTTGTACCACGTACTTGAGCGCAGAGCTAGCACGGTGTCGTTACTGCTCGACGTAGGTGGATTCGAGCCCAAAGTGCATCTTCTCGTCACGACTTGATGCGCTAGTTAGCGCGTAGTATCTGCTTACGCACGACTCGGATGGTCGATGAGAATGTGACTTGACTGCGTGCGCGGATTCTCGTATGAACTTATAAAATCTGGAGAGATACATTGTACATTAAAGTAGATAATCGTAGTTCGACATTGGAAAAGAGCATACATGGCATCACGCAAGTCCCAGATGGAGTCATCTGCGCACGGGGAGAAGCGGTAGTCGCATTAGCGTCGCGGAAGCGAGAATAACGACGTGCTTGCCATGTTAGATGGTGAAGGTGCAGCGCAGGCCGCAGTGGTCGCTCCAGGGCGTGTGGGCGCTGAGGAGACCAGGCTGGACGACGTCGATGGCGCTTGGCTCCGCGCCTAGCATGACGACCTTGTCGAGCCTGCCTGGCTTGCGTCCGTCGTCGAGCTCGACGCCAACGCCCCACGTAGCTCCGCCCGTCGTCGTTCCGCGTAGCTTGACCCAGGCATCGACCAGCCCGTGTTCGTCGACGAGTGTGTCGTCGTCCGGGTGGATGGCGTTGAAGTCGCCCGCGACCACGCCGCCGCTGCACCCGGACTCATGCAGGAGGGCTGCCAGGATGCGCATCTGCAGCATCCGGCGGAACTGCGAGTCGAGCGAGTCTAGGTGCACGTTGAGCAGGTGCAGGACGGTGCCAGGCGCTCCTGGGGCGGCGATGCTCACGCAGAGGGCGTCCCGCTTGTATCTGCTGGGGAACGCGGTGCGGAAGACGCTGTCGAGCACCAGCTTGGGGCTGCCCTTGCTCTCCTCGCTCTCGCCCTTCTCGTCGGCGAGCAGCGGAGAGCCAAAGCGCCTGCTGGAGAGCAGCGTCATCGTTGCGAACGGCACGCCTGCGAAAGACGCGGTGTCCTCAGCGTCGGTCGTCAGGAAGCTCGAGCGCACCCCGGGGTGCTGTAGGACAGATTCCCGAGCCCTGGACGAGACTTCCTGGAGGAACACGATGTCGGGGAGCTTGGGTCCCTGCAGAATGTGGTCGAGGATGAGCCCGGCGCGTTTGTCGGGCTTACGCTGGGGCGCCTGGATGTTCCAGGTCGTGAGCGAAAGCGTCTGGCTGGCGACGTGAGCGACTGCTGGGCGAGACGGAGGTCTCTGGGTGGGTGGGGCCTGCTGGTCGCACAAAGAGACGGCTGCCCATCGATTGCTGGCGCGGTCGAAGGCAGAGAGGACACGAGGGATCCTGCTTGGGATGGACATGGACGCACCTCAGGCAGTACTTTTTAAACACTCCGACAGTCTCCATGACGTCGTCGCCTGGCTTGTGTTACCCCCCGGTTGGGCCTCACAATGGCTCCACAAGGGCCTCGTTTTGGCCTCGATCTCAACATCACACCAGCCTCATACGATTCTCTTGCTTGCCCTCGTCGGCGCGTTTTCGTAGCCTCCATCTGCATCTGTGTAGCGACACTCTTCGCCGATGTTTTGTGTTTGCGTCTTTTTTTTTCTTTCATTCACTCATCACCATGTCTCATAGACTTAATGCTCGAGCCACTCAACAGGTTACAAAAGGACTCGGGCACCATTTCGAGAGTCCTAGGCGTCCCAGAGACAAGACGAAGACACAGACTGTTGTCCATGTTTCTGGTCAGTCCCCCAAGCGTCGACGTCTCGCTGCAAGACTTCAACAACTTGAAGGAAAGACGGCGGTCTTGCCTCCCGATGCATCCTCTTTGAATCAGGTAAATGACGACTCTGACTTTGACGAGCGAGGGAAAATGCGCTTACGCACGCCCGGGGGTGTGGGGCTCTGTTCGATAGACTTTTCGCCTGCTTCAGCTCCAAATGGCATTAACCATACTCCACGACCATACCCTAGGTTCCTCTAGTATTGTAACAGCTTTTCTCGGACCACTCCTGGGCCCTGGGCCGCCGTTGCTTCTAGGGGATCCGAAGACAGCAAGCTTTGGAATCAAACAACCACTCAAGCTAGTCCTCGTTGGTGTGTGCAATGCCCAGACTTGGTAGGATTTCTATAACCATGACAGGACGAATATTCTGAAACTCATACTACTCACAGCAGCGCATATGATAGTACTCTGTCTGCCCAACTCCAAGGAGGACACAATGACAGAGACCGAACAGGGAACATCAGCTTGTCCATGAACGAGAGGGAGACAAAGGGATGGATGGAAGCCGAAACCATTACTGTCATCTCCACCATCATCATCGACATCACCTCACCCCCATCAAAACCAGTTCAAACCACAAAAGGGCAAAGAACCGCACGATGGCAAAGTCAAAACGCCTAGGTGGGGGCGAGCAACGCAGAAAATGGGCCACTAGCAAAATTCAAATCCGCGACCCAAGAGGGTACTTCAGAAAAAGAAATGCGCGTGGGACATAGGGAGGCCGAATTATGACAAGGGTCGTGGCAGGAAGAAGAGGTACGAATATGCGTTCGATGAAGAGGATGACCGAGCTTAACGGTGCCAAGTGAGCGACGAGCCATACCAGTTGTCCCAGCCTCAGGTTCGGACGGTTATCACAATATTTCAGATTCTTAGAGATGTGAGTGTTTCTAGACTGATAGTGTTTCACGTCATTTAACCCATGCAAACTACCTCGCAAAGTGGAGTCTTTCATCAAGTACACCTATCACCCGCGCCTTCAGAAGACGTAATAACCGACCTCGTAACTCAAATTGTCGGCAACAGTATTACCGGCACGTCCAGATGGGGAGGCTATAAAACAACCAGCGGATAGGGGTTTAATCTCATAAAACCTCGACACGTTGTCTGACTGTTGAGGGACATTGATTGGTCATAGACTATGACACGCAAGTCACCATCAAAGGCACTTGTGGTGAAGTTCGTCACGTATTTTGATCGTTTGACGTGGATATCGGTGGCAACCAACGAAAGAGTGTTAAAAGCAGGCAAAATCACCAACAGCATCCTGCAAGATATGCAGAGTTGTGGGTTCGTGTGCGTTGCCTCGTCGTCACATCTCAAAGTGTTTCTGACTAGCGCGTAATGAGTATAGCATATACGAGCAATTCAGGGAATTGCAGCATCATCTTTTCGATTATCAATTTCCAGCGGACGGGAGAAATAGGAGCTGAGGAGAACCTCGGTGTGCTCGTCTTGGAACTCTTCAAGCTCTTTGGTTATCCTTTTAATAACGTGGGGGTCGCGATATCGGTTCGGAATGGAAGCTCGTACGTACTTGGGCAAGAAACGGAGAAGATGGTATGGTTCGTTCGAGGGTCCTACTTCTATCGAACACCCCTCAGACACAAGTGTGTGGCATTCTTGTGACTGATGGCTTTGATCGACTTCTTAAGTGTTGGATACTCTCCTGTGCTTGAGTTCGCTCCCCAAAGGTTGTCATTTACGGATGGTAACGAATTAAAAAGACCTACATTTCCGAATGCCGTCGGGAGGCTAAAAACCACATGAAAGTTTGTGACGTGGTTGGACATGAAATGGAGAAAATTCGTTAAGAGGGGAAAGTACACATGGTATCCAGGGACGTTGCTGTACCCGTTCGGGTTGGTCGAATTGATCACTGAGAACGTGCCTGGTCCTTACTTGTTGCATCACGGTTGCTTCTACCGACAACGATCTGCGCCGTCACGTAATCGTATGACGGCGTGGGCCCGGGCCAACATTCTTAGACAACGAAATATATAGGCGGTATCCTTTGGTCACTTGTCTTGCGCGAAGCTTCGCCCATAGCAAGCATCGTTCCTCCCGACCAGCATACCTCGAAACATCCCGTCTGGTTGGCCCCCTCTATCACCGCTTGTTTGTACGAGACACCTCTGACTCGTCGCCAACGATCAAACAGCTCTTACGCACCATGCGAGTCCTTATCTTTCTGTTCGCCGGTATCGAGGAATGAATCTGCGGATGTTCAGCCACCCTGATCAGTGCCTGATCTCACCTCTTCGGACCTTTAACTTCTTTTTGTGATAAGTGAGACACACACCCTCACGAATAAAGTCTGCTTTGCACATCCTCTGTGTCGAAGACGAACTTGATCCTTCGATGGTAGGCTGGTGGTCTGGGACTGAGCCCTCAGTCACTCCTCAATACAAACTTGAGGATGGCGATACAGGAAAGGGCACGGATATCGATACGACACAGGATATGAGGCGCTTCGCTCAATCATGATCAAATCCATATGGGCTGCACAGTCTTTCCACTTTCCCCATCCGATCCAGCTATCTGATAAAATTTCACTCGTGTCAAACAGGAGCTCGGGGATCCAAGAGGGCACTCTTAAGGAAAATTCTAATATCCTTACCATTACTCCCACCGTATCCCAGTGGGGGAGCTGCGGCAGTGATGCGAAGAACCGTGGTTGTCGGTGATCGTGTGGCGTTGAGTGGGAAGGGCAATGTCATACCTACCCCAGTAATACGCCGAGCAGAATATATAGCTGTCAGCGGAACCCAAGACCAAATCACTGACAACCCCCCTCCCATCTATTCTCAACTATTGTTTGTCATTAAACCGTCATACATTTTTCTTGCTCGCCATGTCTTCAGACCTACAATCTGCTGTGTATTTTCTACAGATGAATGACTATACAGCCCGTATGGTCACTCATTTTTGTTCAGTGATTGGTCTGATCGATCAGGGCAGTTGGTGTCATCACTGCTGTCGTATATGATTATCGTGAGTGATGCTGATGTGCCTACTACTCATGTCATTCTGAACTTACAATTGCAATCCTGCCACTGCAGTTCTCACCTTTTCAAAGGAGGTATGTTGTTTCGCTCTCCACATTTCACTTGTTGACCAAGAATATTCAAAGATACACTACGTTTGGGTAATGAAGCAATACTTATTTGAGCAAGTACTATGTCTCTAATGGTCATTAGCGCCAACCCCAGTGGTCCTGGATCTCAACAATGTTTGTTTTGGTGTGTACAAAGGCTCATGGTTCAACCCATTCCAAGTATTCTCAATTTACATTCCTATAGGTCCGCTATGTCGGACTTACTTGGGCTATGTAGGTCTATCGTTTCTATGATGCAATCGAAAACATAGGTAACGGTCAATCCGTGCTGAAGCTTTAGTGCACTCTGTAAGTTCAAGTTAAATCGGAGGTGAATTGAGCTCATCAGATACATTCATAGCCAGTACTACCTTTATCCGTGGACCTGTTGAAGTAAGTGTTTCTGTTTTGCACTCTGTTGCCTGCCCGTCATTGATGATATCCAAAATTAGTTGTATGCGCTTAAATTATCAAAATCTGTCTTGATAACAGTTCCATAGGTGTAGGTGGATTTATTGTCTGCCTTCTACGAGGGTGTATGAAACATGGATGTCCCAAAGGCACCGCAGTCACCTTTCTCAATCAGTGGGCATTCGTTATATTTCTCAATGCTGCTGATTGTGGGTTACTGTTACGCCTATTTCCATTACCATTGACTGTAATTTCAATTATAGCAGTCATGATTGTGCGGGTGTATGCAATGTGGAATCGATCCCCAATGATTCTCTATCTTCTTTTGTTCATCTATGTGCCACAGGTCATTATTTCCATCGTTTTGACAGCGGTCTACAATACTAGTACATATCTCTCGGGTGCGTCCCGGATAAACCTCACATGTCGCTCCAATCTCACCTGGATCGTCCGTCATCTCCTTCCATTCTTCCGTGCAGTCACCATTACCCACGTTGCGGGTTTCTCTTCATGCAATCCCGGTTGGAAGAATGTGCCATACGTACTCAAGGTGGATCAAGTGATCCCACGATTTGTTCTCGGTGCTATGCTTTTGATCCTTGCTGTCGCTCAAACATTGAAGTCAGCTCACATGTTCAAGGAAAAAAAGGAGTGGCAGCTTAACCGGTATATGGAGCGACTGGTGAAAGATGGCATTCTTTATTTTCTTGTGTATGTCTCGATGACCTTCTCTCGAATACTGCACACAACTGACCTTTTTTTTTTTTTTCAATGAACAGGAACGTTCTTCTCAACATCACTTCCATACTAGAGGCCAAAGATGGATCGACACTAAGCACCACTTCGCTGCTGTTCCTGACCATGTTCTATATTGCGACGCTGTGCTCCATCATGCCTCGGTTTATCATCAGCGTGCGAGAGCTGTATGACCATGATAGCCGTGGCGGCGGGGAGGGGGCGGGCAGCGGATTTGGAGCGTCGTCGCAACCCATTGGAAGTCAAAGCATGGTTGTGTCTGCAATTGCGTTCGCGGGTACCCCCCAAGGGCAGGATCAGGTCGCGGAGGAGGACGCGAACGAATCAGAAATGATTCGACTGGAACCATTAGGAGAAAATACACATCAGGTTTGAAGCAGCAACTTGGGGGTCAAAATTGTGGACGACGGAGGGCGATAGGAGATTGATGCCAACGAATGGTGGTGAAGGGTGGTACTTTCAATGCCAGTTACTCGTATCTTTTTTTATGTTACCAATGCATATGCCTCATTTCCTGAGCTGGATTCAACATACGTGATGTTAATGTACTACTCGACACCGCATTATAGCATATCTAGAATCAAGAAGATTCACTCCGGGGCTAGGTTTCCGCCAGTTTATTGACCGGGACACCGTAGAAATGATCGGATTACATTGCAAATCCGTTCATCTGGGCGTCGACAGCAGCAGCATTCATCGAGAATAACTGCTAGTATCCATGACCCTCAGGAAAAAGAAGTTTGCGGATGCTTACTGTCGGGCGGCGATGCCAGCCTCTCACATATATACGCTGCTACCCTTTTGTTGGTGAGAGGATGGGACAATCCAGGCTTTGTCAAGGAGTTTCGCTCTATCGTTGGTGCCATCGTTGTGGGCAGGTCCCGACAACTCGGACCGTCCATGCCATCAACGAACCAAGAGTCTAGCACTGAAATGGCAGTGTTCGACAGATCATCCATCCTCTTACCTCTTCGGTCCACAACGAAAATCGGCTAGTCAGGATCCTCCATGTTCCTATTTTTGATTGTCTTTCAGACCGCGCGCGGTGCAATGCTGTGGTCGAAGCAATGGTTCATAGATCTATCAATTCAGCACCAAGTTCCAGTAGTAGCTGCTAGGACGAATGGGCGACTCTAGTAGCAAGCTCCGAGTCCGACTCGGTTCCCTAATTCCCACTGGCACTGGCAGTCAAAGAACGGTTCACATCCAGCATCAGGAAAATAACACCGCACTTACCCGTCCTTATTTGTACTTTCTCTGCCCCGTAAGCCAACATCAAGCATCAGATGCCAAGGCCGAAATAAGCCAGGTCTTCAACTTATCTCATACTTTCCTCATGCTTAGAAAATGAAAAGCAGTAAACTAATATTTCTATGATGCCTGTATCGACAAGAAGAAAAAGCGAATTAAGTGTTGAAAACAGCCTGATCGGACGAAAGATAAGAACAGATGATAAGGCAGTGATAAAGCGATGATTTGGACAACAACCGGCGCAGCGACGTGTAAATCTTGTTACAGGACATACCAAACATATCAGATAAATCAGATATGAAAATTACTGGTTGCGCACTCCTCGCCCTCGCCGTCGTCGTCGTGTTGTGGGTGGATCGTGGCACCGTCCTCGCCCTGGTCGTCGTCGTCGTCGGTGCGCTGTTTCGCTATCCACGCCGTCGTCACGTGGTAGGTGGGCTGTGGCACTGTCCTCGCGATCCGTCGTCGTTTGGTGGTGGTGTGGCCGTTGCTCCGTCCTCGTCGTTGTCATAGATTAGGCCGTTGCGCACTCCTCGCCCTCACCGTCGCCGTCGTGTTGTGGGTGGGCTGTGGCGCCATTCTTGCCCTCGTTATCATCGTGGGTAAGCCGTTGCGCTATCCATGCCGTCGTCGCGTGGTAGGTGGGCTGTAGCATCATCCTTGTCATCCGTCGTCGTCATCGTTGTGGTAGTGGGTGCGCCGTTGCGCTATCCACGCCCTCGTTGTCATAGTGTGGTGAGTAGGCAGTGGCACTGTGAAAAAGAAACCTGAAAGAAAAGAAAATAGTGTTTGGACTTGTGTGTAAGAATTGTGCGCGGTGGATCACGTGATTTTTTTTTTTTCACGACAGTGCCACAGCCCACTCACCATGCGATGACGAGGGCGTGGATAGCGCAATGGCGCACCCACGACGACGACGACGACGACGACGACGGCGAGGGCGAAGAGTGCGCAACTGCGCACCCTCCACCACAACGACGCGACGACGAGGAGCAACGGCCCAATCCACGACAACAACGGCGAGGACGGCGCAACGGCCACACCACCACCATGACGGCGAGGGCGGCGCACACACCACCACCACACGACGACGGCGACGACGAAGGTGAGGTGTGCGCAACTGCACACCCTCTACCATGACGACGACGAAGGCGCCGCTGCAGCCTGCGTGCCCTTGTAACTAATTTACTTCGTTTGTAGTATGTAGACCCAATATCACTCGATTTGAATCCGCTAGTACCTTCGTGCCTTCGCGCATAGCAACATAAGAATTATGAGATGTATTAGTAAAAATAAGCCTGCTAACACACATTCTGAAGTCTTTCTAACGAAGTTATTCGACTTTTCTGACTTTGTGTACTTGGTGCCGCTCGGTTACTGCACAAGACAACATAAGTCACAAATAGTCCAAAATAAGACGGCTGTTAATTTACTGATTAGATGCAGTGCTTGCATTTTTTACTTTTAGAGCCTGGACAGCAACACATTTCGAAAGTAAAATTAGCTAGCTAATGTGTTTGGAAATGTTTGGTCTGTGGCAAAAGACCGGCATCATCTTCCGTAGTTGTAGCGGAGATTGAAGCTGCTCAGAGCCATTATGCAATTATGTGAGGATGCATAATTAGGTAAGCCCGTAAAGCGCAGCCACTAGCCGCCTACTACTCACCAATAAAATATCATAAGCATCCAGAATGATACAATACATATAATGTGCATTCTATATTCAAATAATACTGGTACTTAAGCCTAGAGGGAGTGCAGGGGATGCATTGGAGATAATACAAACATCATAAATTCGTGGGAAAAAGTCGGACATGTTGATTTTTTGATGCATTTCCCACGCATTTCCGATGTTTGTATTATCTCCAATGCATCCCCAGCACTCCCTCTAGGCTTAAGTACCAGTATTATTTAAATATAGAATGCACATTATATGTATTGTATACCATTCTGGATGCTTATGATATTTTATTGGTGAGTAGTAGGCGGCTAGTGGCTGCGCTTTACGGGCTTACCTAATTATGCATCCTCACATAATTGCATAACCATGGCTCTGAGCAGCTTCAATCTCTGCTATAACTACGGAAGATGATGCCAGTCTTTTGCCACAGACCAAACATTTCCAAACACGTTAGCTAGCTAATTTTACTTTCGAAATGTGTTGCTGTCCAGGCTCTTACTTGGATTATACTTGTGAATGTGCTTGCTTGATTGCTGCTGACTTATTTTACTTATTTCCCTTGAGTACTCTTTTTGGGAAGTGGCGGTGGTGCTAAAAGTTTGGAAAGTACAAATAAGGTCAGGGTAAGTGCGGTCATTTTCCTGATGCATATGTGAACATGTCCCAGTGCACGCCAAGGCCACTAAGTCAGTACTATATGAAAAGATGCAGAATGTGAAAGTGGTGAACAATTGATTCGCGGCAGGACTCGGCGGCGGGTGGAGATCAACCGTGAGTAAGCGGAGTGATTGGCACGCTGGAAATCGCCACTCGCGTAGTAAGTTTGGACATAAGAACCGAGATGCATGATGTTCCATCAATTCTGTCGACGGTTTCCGATGGGTGTAATAGCCTAGTACATACCATCATATACTTGTCATATCATACGTCGACCACTCCTGCCGTAGCAATTGGGGTGGCAGCACTGCGGCGCGCGGAACAGCCATGATCAACTTGAAGATCGCCAGAGATCGCTGCCAAGAGTCAAACACAAACGCGTTGATCGCTAGAACAGGCAACTGAATAACGCAGGACTAATGGAAAATAGGACGCTACCTAGAACAGACAAGCGCAACGGTGAGAAAAAGAGGCGCGCATTGACAGGACTAACGACGAACTTGAAGCTTGAAGGACGACACAAAGAAACGTCACTCAGAGGGGTCAACCCAACTGTGACATCATGGATGTCATGATGAGCCCATAACGACACACCACAATATTCGTGATCCCGCTGGCAGAAATGCCTGTAGTATGATCGGGTCGCTCGTTTCATCACGACACCGTGGTATCGACTAAAAGAAAAAGTGACCGGACAGTCGTGGGGGCGATGTTTGGTCCGAGCCATCGTGCGGTACTAGTATTAGTACTAGTCAAGCCCATGCATGCGTGGAGTACCAGCAACTGTTTGTGCAATTCTGGCGATGGGCCAGTGTGCGTCATTTCTGATGCCAGTTTCAAGTTTATATTCCCGGGATTCTGGGATCTGCCAGGTATAAAACGCCAACCTCACTGCCAGTGGCAGGACGTTGCACGGCTACAGGCTTGTTATCCCCTGAGACCGCAGTGAGTATCGGGTACTTCCAATCCTCACATGCAATGCACACCTTCCTTGCTTTCAAGTTCCCAGATCTGTGCTCACATATCACTCAGGCTCTCGCATCTCTAACCTTTGGTCGCATACGTCGTCGCTTCATCATTCCCATTGTTATCCAGCAGAGACTATACGTAATCCAGGCTCTAACAGGTATCGAACACTATTGCTCACTGGCAGGTTGTTCTTACGCCACCTCGTATCGCACTACAGAATGCCAGGGTTAACGAACAAACTCTTCATCATCACCAACAAGACAAATGGCCCCGTTGAAGTCTTTGTCACCGGTGGATTCTCGTTGGGACAAATAAATACCTTTCGAGAATATGTGACCATACCTGCTGGAGAGCGGGAATACTTCCCGAGGCCTGGGGAAGAAATGGTGCATATCAAGTTCCCTGGTTCTCTAAGAACGGAAATTGTAACCATGATGTGGGTGTTTGGAAAATACGCTATTACTAAGGATTCAGACAATTTAATGCCGGATTGAATATATGTCCTTAGAATAATAGCTACTGATATGTGTCTCGAAATATTTACGCGTTGCATCAATTGGGCAAGCGTCGTCCTCACGCACGCGAATTCGAATGTCAGTTCATTGACCCGTGCACGCTGTGCTGCGTAACTCCTAGCGTGAACAGGACTGCTACAATAGCAGTATTGATGTCTGCTTCATGTTGAGTGTTGGACACGAGGCCTGGCTTGGTTTCGGCGGTCGATTGTCGATTGTATACACAGATGAGGCCCATTCGGCCGTTGTTAGGCAAAAGTGAACATCGAATTGGTTTTGAGCTTGGAAGACGATCCTGTTTGGGGACGAATTCTGGCCGCTCGATTCGCCTCTGAGGATCCAAAATCTCGAGACAAACGTAATCTGGACAACCATTTCGCACTTGATACAGAGAATGAGCCAGAACTTTGTCAATGAACGTTGCAAATTCGAGGCAGCGCCAGCCAGTTCATCATTAATAATGTGGAACGAAACTCAGAAGAATAGACAGGCAAGCTTGTAGTAGAGGGGTTAGAGTCCGAAAATGGAAATATTCAGATCCTAAAGGGGATGTTTGGCAAAGGCTTTGGAATCAAACAAACACCTTGGTCCCGTGGCTAGGCCTTACTTCCTGTATTTTCTTCTCTGGATTCGTGATGGACTCGCTGCCCGAGAAACCTCCCAGCTCTCGGGGAGCACGTAATCGTGACATAGACCGAACGAAGAGCAAAGACGAGCATCGTCATCGGTCTCGACACCGTGATCGAGAAGGAGACAAAGCGAGGTCCAAGGATAAAGACCGAAACCGTGATCGTCGTCGCCACCGTCGCCGCTCCACATCCCCCACCCAACCTCCCTCGAAACGACCACGCACGTCCGAAAATTATAGTCGCAAGGGCAAAGAGCCGATACGCTATGGGAACGAGGACGTCGAACCAGGGGAAATAAAGGTCAAAACGCCGGACATTGGGGACGATTTTATTCCGTTGTGGGGAAGCGACGCAGAAGAAGTGCCACCACGATCTGAAAGGGCACGTCAGAAGGAAAAGGGAAAGGAACGCGCGTGGGATGTGGGGAAGCCGCCGAGGACGGCTGATGAAGAAGGTCACGCCGCGAAGAGAAAGTATGATTATGTGTTTGATGAAGAGGATGTTCGGGCATATGGCAGAGGACGCCAGTTCGAAGCGAGAAAGGCACCATGGTTGTCTTTGGTCGACTGGGACAGTTGTCACAACGTCGCAGAGATGTGAGTGTTTCTAAACGTACATGATGCTCTATATCATTCACCTCGTGTAGGTTACATCGTGAAGTGGAGGCTTTCGTCAAGTACATGTCACCGACGCCTATCGAGGACGAAATACGTGGACTCGTAATCCAACTCGTCTCGAACGCTATCATGTCCGCATTCCCAGACGCACGAATATTACCTTTTGGAAGCTACGAAACTAAACTTTACTTGCCTAGCGGGTATGTGCCTAACCTCAAAGCCCGACCTGTTTCTGACCGTAGCTAGGGACATTGATCTCGTCATAGACTCCAATTCTATGGCACGTAGCAACAAAGTGAACGTATTACACGCACTCGCAAATACCCTCAAGCGCGCGGGAATCACATCCAAAGTCACGGTCATTTCGAGAGCAAAAGTACCCATAGTGAAGTTTGTCACGGATTTTGGACGTCTAAACGTGGATATCAGCGTCAACCAAGGCAACGGTGTCAAAGCAGGCAAGATCGTCAACAGCTTCCTGCAAGATATGCGGGGTTGCGGGTTCGCGCTTCGTTGCCTCATTGTCATCGCCAAGGCATTCCTGAACCAGCGCGGAATGAACGAGGTGTACACCGGCGGTCTAGGGAGCTACAGCATCGTCTGCTTAGCCATCAGTTTTCTTCAGATGCACCCAAAAGTACGGCGAGGAGAGATCGAACCAGAAAAGAACCTCGGTGTGCTCGTCATGGAATTTTTCGAGCTCTACGGTTGTTATTTCAACTATGAGGAGGTCGGGATATCAATTCGAAATGGTGGTTCGTACTTTAGCAAGAGACAGAGAGGATGGTATGATTCGTTCAAGGGGGTCCTACTTTCCATCGAGGATCCCACAGACACGAGTAGGTGAGGTTCGCGTGATTGATGACTTTGATTGACTTCTTCCGTAGCAAACGACATCTCTAAGGGTTCCTATGGTATCAACAAAGTCCGGCAAACGCTCGCCGGTGCTTATGGGATCATGCAAGCCACGTCATTCATGCGTGCTGGGATCCTGAGTTCGCGTCGCGAGGGTCGCTCATATCGTCTGCGGATGGTTACGGACCCAGAAGACCTGAGCATCTTGTCAAGCATCCTGGGCGTCACGCAGGAGGTTAGGGCTGCCACTCGCAATGTCATCGGGAGTCTAACAGAATTCTAGATGATAAGCAACCGACGTCTCGTTCAAGAAGTATATGAAAAACGGTTGCTACACAAGCTGCTTCACGTCTCTCCGCACGCTTCGGTGGTGATTGCAGACGTGCCTGTCGACCCGGATAGGAAAGTCAAGTCAAGGGCGGATAGCGTGGATGGGGTCGACATGGTTCTTGAGTCTGACGAGGAGGTCGAACATGAAAATGGAGAGGAAGGCAATTCGGACGAAAGCGGAAAGTATGACATTCAGGAACGTCGCCGTACGCGATCGGGACGCAGCAATGGGGGTCGATTTGATCCACTGACAACGTACACGACTGATGAGGATGATCTGTCAGAAGACAAGGTGGAGGATCAGGCATATGACAGTGCGGGGTCGGATGACGTGCGAGAAAGACGGCGATCCTATTGGCTGTCGAAAGGTATCGGTCCGCACGAGAGGGAGGACGAGGAGGGTGTTGTTTGATACCTCGTGCCGAGTGTAGGCAATTATGCCGAGTACATATTGGCGCCCATTCAATTAAGACATTACCCTAGCCGTATTTTTCTCCTCGACGGACCAGGGCTCCTCTGGTCTGCCTTCAAACCGTACTAATACCGCTGTCTCACCACAACAATTACCCTGGCTGGTCGTCGTCCTGTCTAACACCATTCCATGTACGTTCCCTCATTACTCGGCATGACCACGTCCAACTTACACACGCACCAGGGCGACATCCAGAGGCTCAACACCGCCAGTAAACCTCAAGGAACGCATCGCCGCCCTCCAACAACGCAGTGTATCGCCCAACACGCACCAGTCCGCGCAGGCTGTTCCACGAGGGCTCCCGAGCCCAGGCGCGGGCGGTCTGCGCGACAGAATCGCAAAGTTTGAGGAAAAGGGCGGCCTGCCAGTTCCACGCGGTAGTTTCGGGATGGGCGTGCCCCCGCTGGCAGAAAATCCACCACCCAAGAAGCGCGGGGAGCTCTATGGCAAGTTCCCGCCCGGTCTCGGACGGCCTAGCGGTGCGCCTGTCAGTCGCTCGGGTTCTCCGCTGCCCTCTGCGGACGAGGCGCCGGCTCCACGCAAGAGATGTATTTCCACTGGGGCGGCCTTGTCTGGTTCTTCGTCCAAGTTTTCTACCGACGAACCTGTGCCGGCATTACCAAACGGTCTGTCCTGCGCAGCGCCACGACGCAATTCGCTTGCGGTCAACTTTGGACCTGGGAGACGTATCATGAGTGCGAGTGAACCAGGAATGGATTTCAGCAACGCGTCTTCTTCCTCTCTCGGGTCCGAGAAAGCTCCGGAAACCACGGAGGAGCAATCTCCTAGTCCAGAGCCGGTCTTACAGCCCACTGTTGAGGAGACATCGTCAGTGGTGGAAGAACCCCAGATGGAAGTGTCAGAGGATGCACGGGAATGTTCGGATCCGCCCCCTGTCGACGAACAACCATTCCCAATAGAATCCGGTGCTTCCGACGTCGACATGTTCACAGAAGATCCACCAGCACCCACTGAAATTTACTCATTTACTCTCTATGACGTGTCCCAGAATGTATCGCAATCTTCTACCGTCGACCAAGACAGCAAGGATGGACTTTCAGATTACGAATCTGCTCCCCAGTCGGCCGTCTCTCATCTGTCACCATCACTCCCTAAACCTGTTTCACCTATCCCACCCGCTGATACTGCATCCCCCCCTCCTGAACCCACACCTGCTCCCGCAGAGATTGTCATCGTCAGTCCTCCAGCTTCACCCTCTGAGAAGGTAACAAAGCGGGTTACTGCCAACATCACCATCTCTGTACCGAATCCAACAGTGTCCGTTCAACCTAGTTTCCCGACACCTACTGGAACGACCGAGTTACCTGTGCAGAACAAATCTACTTTCAAGGCTGTCGTTCATCGTAAAGTTGCTGAACCAACCATCTTCCCCCCACCACCCACCCTTGTCCCACCACAAGTAACTCAGCAGCGACCAAATGTCAGCGGCAATGTCGTTGAAAACCCTCCCAGTCCAGGTTGCGGTGACCTGGTAGTACTCTTGGAGGACGCCGCATTACTAGAGTTGAGGCTCACAGAGGGGGATAGGACGGGTCCGAAAGCAAAGGAAGTTCCCACCCCCACCAATGCAACTTTTCAAATAGACACCCGACATGCGTCCGCTTCGACCCTCACCGAGCATGCGCACGTACCTTCTACCGACAGTGGTTCGCTTTCGGCGGGTTCAATGTCCATTCCGTCGATCAGAGAGCCTTTTATTGATGGTGAAATACCCGAGGAAGAAGAAACGGATGGAAGGAGTCTCGCATCCACTACGTTCTCACAACGATCGCCTTCACATCGCAAGTACCTGTCGAATATCTATCGTCTCACAGGTCGACGGTCGTCTAGCTACATGCCCGGGACGTATCCACGGGATAGCATGTCGGTGTCTTCCGAAGACTCTTCTCCTGTCACGACACCATCTGATAATGGCAAGCGCAAGGGATTTGGTATCGGCTGGCCAAGTGCGTCTCCCAAAAAGGGCGCAATCAATGTTGGCCGTTCGAGTTCCTTTGCAGACAAGATATTCCATAGGAATCGCACAAAGTCCAATGTGAGCACGGCAGACCAAGGTATGTCTCACGATACATCACGCGGGAATCTCATTTGACACAGTGTCAGAACGGAATTCATTGTATGAGTCATCGCAACCGAATCTCTCGATCGCTTTTGCGTCCGAGTTGTCGCCCGAGGGACATACTAATGGCGTGGACATTGTCTCTCGTCCGACGTCATGGATATCCCCAGGCGACTCGAACTCGGAGTTTTCGCCTGCTTCTAGTCTTCTCGACAAAGACATCTTCGATGCCTTTCCTTCAGTCCCACAAACCTTACCTCCTGGGTTCCATCTCGATGGCGATGATGGTGACATTGAACATGCGAGTACGCTCCCGGTCAAGGGGCGAAAACAAGTTAATCCGCGACTTTCGGTGGTGTAGGTTTATATCTTGACAGAAGGCATCCTTTTTTTAATGATGGGTCTTTTCTTCTTCATTTCCATTTCATTGTCGTCTCGTCTTCTTTTCTGCGTCTTTTTTACTTTGCTACACTATTGCTGTTGCATTCCCACATGGTTATTACTGCTCAATCTACTCAATACACATTGACATGGCTCTGGTTGGAAACGGCATCCAGTATCACATGATTACGTCCGAGGTTCCAAGCAGAAGTCTGCGACTACCCCTTTGAGTCTATTACTTACACCTCCTAGTCATAGCACTTGCGCAGCCTTGTGTATCCATATATGATCTCTAGTGCTACTGAGGCGTTGAGTCCAAGCGCGGTCATATGAGGCCGGTTAGCATCCTTGGTCCCTTACTACGGTAGTACTAACTCGGTAACCAAGCTAGCTGCGTACATAAACTCGTGTACGTACTCTACATGTTGTTCCACGGCGACCAACAGTGCTCACTCGTATTCGTTCATTCGATTCGGAACGCAGAGTTGCTCTACTCATAGCATGTTGTACCTGCCTTTGTTCGTGGTGTTATTATTGGTTGGCGGATCAGGTAAGCAAACATCGTTTCAGACGTCGCAGCTTCACACTGGACTTACTGCGATGCGTAGTCTGCGCTGACTCCATATCGTTGGTCGTGCCGGATTTTGACCCACAGCCATTGAGTGCCGAGGTCATCGGTGTCGGAGCGAACGGCGAGACGACATACCTATTGTTCCCAGGTCAACCCACTGGGACTTGGATCGGTCAGCCGGCGGCGTTCACCGGCACAGGTAGGGCCTCTCAGTTGTCAATACTCTCTTTTCTAAGCACCATACAGCGACGTTGGTCGAAGATGCGAGCAACGTGGTGTTCGAATACGCTAACTCGGCGCTCTCCATTACGGTGGCGGAATCATGTGCGGTCGGGAGTGGGATTGCGAATTGTTTGGTGGGGCTAAACGGGGTGACGACGGCGACGGCGCAAGATACGGTGACGCCATTGCTCATACAGGGGGGAGGCACTGTCACTGGCACGTTCACGTCGTTGCAGCCAACGAGTAGTACCGTGGTGACGGTGCCCGCCCCTGGGAGTTCTGTACCGGGGAGTTCCGCGACGCAGTCAAGTACGTCTCCGTCTGCCAGCGCGACCAAGGCGACCAGTTCAGGCGAAAGAGTAAGACCTGCGATCGGGATCGTAGGGGTGGTTGGAATGTTGGCCATCTCGGCTGTCGTGGCGTAAAAAGGGGGGAGGGGGGAGGAGAGGGGGCTTGACTTGGTAAGGTTCGCGACCGAGTCAAGATAACTTGCTGTATGGACCCTTCCTGGCCAGTACCGCACATAGATGGAGTCATTGCACTAGGACGGTATTTAATTTGGGCGTATGATAGCAAGTTGGGGGGTATCTGAGGTATCTGCCTCGCTGTGTGCACGTTCCCGATGCAGCCAATCTTGTCGAGGCCGCGATCCGTCAGTCCGGAAATAAGTTCGACATGAGTCTAATCCGGGCGTGTCATCTCCCACACAGCGTGATGGCGATGAGCATCTCGATCCACCGCGATCTCGTAACTGACTCGGCAGATTTTCCATCTATTAGTATATATAAAGCCTAGTCTCTTACGCTCTCTTTTTTTTTCTTTTTCTTTTTTGCCAGGTCTGATGACAGAGTACAACTCCTCACCCGACGCCATCCAGGTCTTTCGAGGTGGCCAGGAGCGTACCGCGTACTGGGTTCGGTCGCACTCTCCATATCACGCCCAGTTCCAATCCCCCGACAGCCCCCCCTCCGTCGTAGGCGAGCTCGAGGAGCGCGAGTCAGACGAAGACAGCTCCCACTCACTCCCACCCAAGATGGTCCTCAGATACGGCGACGGCAGAAAAGACATTCCCATCTCCCACTGGCACTACGAGAATGCCCGTGGTCGTCCCCGTCCCCATACCGCCTACCACACTCACGACCGTCCCCCCCATCCCCGACAGGCGCACCACCATCCCTCTGCGCGGCACGGTCTCCCGAGGGCGTATGAAGACGACTTCTCGACGCCTCCGGAAGAGATCCACATCCTGCCTTCTGATCCAAATGCGCAACCCCATCGCCCCACGGGGACATACCGTCCCCGTCGCTCCTCAGAGCCTCACCGCCAGCCCCCCGATGACCAGCCAGAGGTGATCGAGCCTCTCGCCCCACAAGCCCCACAGTACCCCCCGAACCACGTCGAGGCACCCTCGTCCATCATGTATTCACACTCGCAGCACATTCATGACCCATATGATCATCAGCATCCCAGCCATTCACACTCACGTGGCAATCGCCCACCGCCCTCGATCGTGTACGCCGCAGCGCATCACCATGCGAGTGATCATTACGCGCCGCCTACGATTGTATATGCCCCACACAAAGCTCCCGGAATGACCCATACCGTCTCCGCCCCCACAGGGTCTGGGTTCCCTCAGTATCCTCGCATCACAGCGACACCGTACAATCCCGTACGCAGAAATCTCTCATCTGTCCACGAGGAACCACGCTATGGGTCAAGGCATAGAGAGCACAGCATGTCCCGCGCCGCCACGCCCATTAGCGAGATGGCCAGCGGGGATTCGGGCAACACCTACTACATCATCCCAACCCCCGGCAAAAAGGTCAAGGTTCTGGTACGTCCTTCCCCTTCTTTCGATCTCTATTTTGGACAGCCAGCTGACCACCACCGTTTATAGGTCGGACCCGAACCTTCGCTTTACACGGCAAGTTCCACGACTAAATCAGCCTCATCACCGCATTCGCCCTATTCGGTAACGAGTAGCGGCGGCGGCGGAATAAAAAAACCGCTGTTTAGTCGGCTTATACGCTTTGCCTCGGATCTGCGGCCGTCGCGAAAGATACTCCATCGCAGACACTCGATAGACAACTCTGCCCGCGGGCGCTCCCGTGACCGTTGACCATTTCTCCTCTCGTCTTGGTTTTCCTCTTTTTCTTCTTCTCTTGTTTCCCGTTTGATACCTGCTTATAGCTCTTGTGAAGGAAAAGGACATCATGAAACATGTTGTAGGCATAATTTCCACACCTGACGACTCTTATAGACTGTTTGGAACGATATCTTGGGTATTTTGTATGGCAAGCTGTAGCTCTAATACGCACAACCACTCTCCTTTTCTTTTTTTTCCTTCTTTTTTTTTCTCCGCCTCGCGCCTGGCTTCTATCTTCCCCTACCGATACCACTATCCTTGACCGCGTTGCCTTGGTTTAGAATAACTTATGTAGCTTTCCTTTTTCTCTGACTCGGCCTTCGCGCCGGTGTTTCTCCCTTGGTTCGCACACATGTTGTAGTAGTACCATGTCATGTGCTTCTCCGATTACCGTTTTGTACGAGACTAGTAGTGTTTGTCGTAACAGGGATACTTGGAACCTTTCGTCATTGCATGACCCTGCATATTGTGGCACGTCTCAACTACCTGGCGTCATCGCCATGCACGTATCGCGTCAAACCATGTCTTAAACCATGAGTTCGAGGAAGCCTCCATCAGAGATCTCGACCCTGTCAGCCATACTTTATACGCGAGATGAAACGCGCGGCTCCCACGCACGCTGGCCATGCCATATGGGTCCAGCCTCATCAGAGATCGCACAATACGTCCTTCGTGCGTACGACTTTCGCGTACCTTTTTTTTCCCCTTGTTTCAAGTCTGAAGCAGGTTTGATAACGATGCGTGGTGGACGTGGGATTCAGAGGTATATCTATGTCATTCGGGCAAAGTTGTGTGCGATCGCGCGTTCGTGGACGCTCGGACGGAGAGAGTTCACTGCCCCTCGGCCGAAGCGTATGCGCGCGAGAGACGCGACGCGATTCTCAAAGAACGTCTTCTGAGCACTCCCCCCATTGTTCTGACTTCCATCGTCTATCCGTCCCACGGGCGGTCTTCCGAGCCCCCCGTTATCAGCCATCACGCCATCAGAATCGTATGTAACAGCCGATTCGAATCAGTGGGCTGTTGACGCACTGGCGGCCCATCGATGAGGAGTGTGATCTGAGATATTGTGCTTGGTATAATGGACGGAAGAAGGCTGATCCGTATCCATCTCATGATCATGGGTGCTTATTATCCATGTATCTATTATGAATCCTGTACGTGGTGTAAGAGGTCTGGGTCTGATAAGCAGGACGACTGTCGAGAATGTGACACACCGTGGATGCGTCTCGAACGGCCATGAAGAGGGGGTCTCGATCGAAACATCTCCATCGAGAGTCGATAGATTGAATTCAAACCGTCGTTATACGTCCGAATAGACTCTTGCAAACGGGGATACTGAGACCGAGGACGTCCTCGGCAGCTCCCGCGTCCGTAACGTGAGTGCGGTCATTCTGTGCATCTATTTTGTGGAATTCATGAACGTTATCTCTCTTTATTATTTTTTTCTCCCCGCGCCAAGCGCCGTATCGCGTTCCTTGTGACCTTTTTTGTATTTCAAACGCACAACGGGCGATAGGAATCAATTCGGCATCCGTCGGCTCCACTGTGTAAAGTAACTTTGTTGGTGAGAGTTCTCGGTGTTTCTTGGGGCGGATATATGGGTTTACAGAACAACCGATGGCGTTCGTATTCGGGTTGATTTCGGGCAAGTGTGTCAGCAAAGGTACTGCCATGGCCCATATGGATGCCAAGGTCTGTGCAAGGTGAGAAAATGAAAATGAAGGCTATTGTTCGCTATTCACGCTTGGAGTCCGCTACAGCCTGGGCCTGGGTGCAATGAAGGTCCCGAATGGACGATCTTAATCAGCATCATATGCATATCAGGCTCTTCCGAAGAGCGTTCCAGTGATGTATTTTTGCCAGAGGACGTCTGTCATTAAGGCAACGGTTGCTACGCCCTAGGATGATGACGCGTCGTCGAAAATAAAGATATGCCAGGTTCCTTCAGAATCATACGAACCGCGTTGGCACTTGGGGGGCTGCGTTAGGAGGTTCTCTCTCGTGTCTCTTTTTGCCGTGACGGTTACATCCGTTGTCACGGCATTGACTGCGATCGCTGGGCGGTACTCAGTTTGTACGTGAATCAGCATAGATATACACCCGTGAGTCACGGATTTTGAAACAAAATGACTCTGGGAGGCTGAATAGACAAGGTTTAAGATGGACGCACAGAATCGCCATTGGCGAGGAACAGCATCCCATTCCATCTTACATGCGAAGCATCCATAATAAATAATACAATGTAAGTGCGTTCATTTGAATCGGCGCAGTCGCACGTTGCAAGCATATGCGAGATGGGCGTCATTGTCATTGTTCAAACATGATTGGACGCGCGCCCGCATAAAGCACGTTCGAGGGGGAAAAAGCATCATGATTGAAGTTGTGACACGGTGTGGATTGTGCTCGCGGGAATAGATTTGCGCCGAGTGCGTCTTCCACGTGGATCGAAGTGGAGGGGTGACGACGCCTTTGACCGGCGATGTGGCTTTAGAGGGATCGAGGGAAAAACGAAAATGTCAATATGGAGTGCCACATTAGATTGACCGAGATGAAAGAGGCCGTTGCGTCATTATTGTTCACGCTGTGACGACCAGTGAACTTGAGCAGAGAAATGGAATGGAACTGTTTACGACAAGGATTGGAGATTGAAAGAGTGTGCTTGAGCGGTGAGGACACCGAATTGTACTCGTTGTCGTGGGTGATCGGATAGCAGTAGGCAACGTTTCGAAGAGGTTGCGAAAACAGAATTTGAAACCAACCACAAGAGGCAGTAGACTCGGAGGGAAAAAAAAGTCGGAAGAGGACGGATGTGGAAAGGGGACCGAAAGCTGAACAAGGCAAGCGGTGACCAGGAGGGAAATAGAGTTCAATGGTTGGATATGAAGGGGCATTGCCAGGAGAGGGATATGGTATGTTGGACAAGGAGGCGGCCGAAACCGATTGCACTGCGAAAGTCGAGATCAAACTCAAGCTTGTTAGACAGGTGCGAGGACACGGGAGGAGAGATAGAAGGTCCATTACTCCTGTACGGCAACGTAATACCTGGAAACGTTCATGTTAGAAATAGGCAGGAGCAAAGATAGCATATCCATGCAGTGCCCGCGCGTACGATCAAAGAAAACGATACGAAAATGTCACATCGATAATCGTTTCTTCGCAGGCATGGTACGACGTCCACACATTGTCACCATGAGCATGCAAGGGCGATGCGCAGAGGCAGGACTGGAAGCTGATACGCATGCACTTGCTTCTGCCCACTCAGAGACCACTCATATCGCTAATTTTTTCGACTCGTACTGCCTGGACGTGTAGGAGTGGATTCCCTCGGAAATGGAAATGGACTATCGGCATACGAATTTTGGTTGGCAGAATGTGAAGAAAGTACACGAGATCTCGCGTTGGGATTACGAAGAGTGGACATGACGCGAAGAAACCATGCCGACCCGCAACTGAACACCACAATCGTTGTACATGCCACAAAAAATGTGGACGACGCAGCAGGTTCATCGATAATCATAGGGGTCTTGATTTCATATAAAGCGGTGCGTATTGCGTCACATGCGATTACAGAAAGCAAACTGGACGGACTGTGGCGTATTCGAGGGCGATAGAGTGGTCATGTGGACAGTGAGGGTGACGCGCACGCATCGCATGAGGTCGAGCTGAGAAAAATGCAATGTGGCATGGGTGGTCACGCGCACGGGTGCTCGAAGGCGTGGTGTAGGCGTAAAATATGGCTTGTCATGTCGAGCGATGATCTGATCGTTCAGGAGACAATGTGATCGAGGTTGTATGAGAGAGCCAACGTGCGCGGTTGGGGTTCGGTGGGGATGAACGAGGTACGAATAACATGGTGGCGACAAGGGGGTGCGTGTTGACAACGTGATGGCGGTAATGATCAGCAGGGAGGTCCCCTGGGACGCTACTTTGAATTTCTACGAGTGCGCAGTACGACGTGGTCGTGGTATACGAGGAGGAGAAGGTGATTACTAATGTTATGTAAGCGGGGAGCGATGGTCACGGGGCGGTGTGACTCGGCGGAGCACTTGTCCTAGTTTGACTGACGACATGACAAGTCCACAGGGATTGGCCGAGCTCATTCTGCCAGCGCGCGGAGCAGCGCAAAAGGCGAGCGCGAGCTTTGCAGAGCAGCTCTCGGACGGTGACTCGCCCGGTTCTTCCAACCTTTTTCGTGAGCCTACACAACGCACACAGTCCGTCAAATACCGCTACACCGCGACGGGCAAGCACCGTTCTTCCCCGCTCAAGGGCAGCTCTTCATCTCCGGAGAGAAAACCACCCAAGTCAAAGCCCAACAGCGTCGCCACGCCGTCTTCACATGGACCCAATCCTAGACTCGCAGTGGCAACCACGTCGCGTAAGCGCAAGGCCTCTGCCTCCAAGGATGACATGCTGCATGCAATGTTTCTCTCATCCCCGTCACCCTTGTCGAGTGCACCCACCACCCCCATCGTGTCCAGCAAGGCCCTTCCTCCTTCCCCGATATCCATTCCGGACCCTCCTCCAAGGCGGCTTTCCTCCTCGAAATCCACCTCCCTCCGCACCTTGGCGCCCACAGCGTCCAAGTTGAGTATCTTCTCTCACCCCCTGTCCTCCAAACGGAAACAGATCAAGGCCAAGAGAAATGCCGACGCATGGGATATTGGAAATTCCGTTTGGGTGCTTCTCAACCGATCCGGCGGGCTGGCAGACAACGGTACAAGTCTCGATTTGTCTGCAGAGCGCATGTGGTGGCCCGCCCAGGTGAGCTACATCGATGAACATCTGACGTAAACACTATATGCGTCCCTACAGGTCGTCCAGAAACAACCTCTCCGCGTGTCGTTGTTCGGAGACTTTCCGTCATCGTCCTCGACTAGTAGAGGGCTGTGTACGATTTTTAACCCTTCATCCTCCAATGTTCTATCCATTAATGATGACAGTGGTGCTATGCGTTTCTCGCGTGCCACATTTCGTCTTACTTCCTTGCCTGCAGATGACAGTGTGGGTCCTCCCACCAAGAAACCGCGCTTCGACGAGACCGCATCCGTTGAAGTTAATTGGGAATCCGCTGTCCAGAGTATGGAAAAGGCGTCGACGCTTGAACATGATGGGCTACCAGCAATCTTGTCCTCTTACGCCGGCACCGGAGACACTTTTTACGACTCTCTCGACGACTCTGATCCTGACATGTCAGACCTCCCACTCCCTTTCCGCAAGCCTACAACTTCGAGTCAGAGAAAGTCAAAACCAACCGACTCGACGAGGAAATTGAAGAGACAGGGCTCGAGAGCAAATTTGAACGCGAACACAACGCGTCAGTGGTCGCCCTGTCCTCCAGATCCCACCCTCCAAATTCCCGGTGAACTCATTCTCGCCTTGGCTCCCAAAACGGGAAGCTCTTACTGGCCCGCCAAGATCCTTGAACACGTCCCAGCCCGCAAGGAAAAATACAAGGTCAAATTCTTGGATGACATACAACACACGATCACGAGGGATAAGTTTTGGACATCGGAAGAGGGGGGGTTTGTTCGGTGTACATTGGGAGAGTGGGAAAGTGCGGTCAAGACTACCGAAGATCCTGATTCTGGAGACGAGAGTGGGGAATTCGATGCCGATAGCGATCCAGATGCCGACGACCCCCCTTCTGCTTTACCGCCCCCACCGCCTGCCGGAAAGTTTGAAGATCTTTCGGTCTGCAAACAGCTCGCATATGTGAAGCCCGTCTTGCGAGCGATCTTGAACAAGGAATATGTACCTGCGAAGGAGAAGCATGACGCGTTCATGAGGGGTGGGTCCGCAAGGGTTTCGCTGTTTAAGTCGGCAGGCGTGAGAGGGGGCATGGACACGCGCTTTGTGAAGGCAGTTCAAAAGGTAATATGTACTTGGGTGCTTGGAGACAGCGGGCTTAGACCTCAGAGGTTGGACACTGGAGACGATATGACCGGGGTTGGTGGGGCAGTGGAAAGAGCCACTACCAATGCGACTTCTTCGGAAGTCGTGGAAGTCGCGGCGGCGGAGACTTTACCTCACGACTCAACGGAGGATGACAAGATGGAAGGTATCGAGAGCGTGGTTGTTCCGGAAGATGTTCGCATGGAGAAGAACGATGGCGCATCAGGCGAGGCTTTACCTTCGTCCGCCTCCGACAAACATGAAGACTCTGAGATGACCGACACTGCGCAGGAACAGGTAACGTCCATTCATGCATCTTGGTCAATTTGACCTGAACCATGAGCTGAAGCAATCAGTGTCATTACGTCCTTCAAACGGTGTAACATTGAGTCCTGCAGTTCAGCAAGCATCCCTGGCAGCCAAGAGTCAATTGGATGTATGGCATGTCACGATTTCTCATGAAATCTGACGCTGAGCACACAGTAGCTTTTGGCCGAAGTCTCGCAAGCGGTCGCAACTGAACCATCGCTATTACCCTCCCATCCTGAAGCACCAAAGTTGAAAGTTGATCTACCGTGCAAGGTATTTTATTCGTATTTCCGTGTGCTTGTTCTGATTCACATCATAGGATATGTCTTCCCAACCAAGTCCACTTACGCCTGTTCCAGACGAAGAACAAGGGGTCAAGGTTGATTTACTTCCACTCCCCAAGGTAATTTATTCGTACCATCATGGCTGTATTTTATCATCCATTTCGCAGGATACTTCTTCCCAGCCCAGTCCACTTACATCTGTTCCGGACGAAGACCAAGCGATGCCACTTCTGAAGAACAAGAACGGTCCGATCGTGTGTGAAGAATTTGAGATTTTGTCTGGTATTGAGAAACTCGATGTAAGTGCGTCTGTTGTTACTCTGAAACCCGCTCGCTGATTTGTATCCTCTTTCCAGTATTGTCTTAACATCCTCCTTCCCGAATCCATCCAACAGCTCCTCCTTTGGCGCTCTGGCGAACGCACTGACCCTGCACTTCTTTCTCCAGAAGAGGAGCAGAGACTACATGCTGTAGGTGCTCGAAAAGCTGCAGAGACAGATTGGGTAGACGACGTGATGAGGCTTCGAGCGGCACAAGCCAGGTTGTGGGGCGTCGATCTCAACAAGAAAGTGGCAGAGGTCGTTCAGGACGAAACGAAGTCACGAGCTCGACGAGGAACGGTCTCGAGACCATGAACTTTCAAGGTGATTAGACGTTTGCTTCATCTCAGTGTTTTGGCATATTGGTAGTAGTATATACTCTTCATAGCTTTCCTTCTGAGTAGGTTTTTCTTGTGTGATGGAATCTATTATGAGGCAGTGACCGTGGCTGAAGCGCTGATTTGATACCTGCCCATCTCTTTTGTTCTTACTGCGTCGTCGACCTGTACCATACACGAAACAGGCTTTCGTGAAAGTTCTGAATCTCCACGTTCGTTTTCTCACAGTAGATGATTGGCAATGCCACCTCCGACGTCCAGCGATGCTTGGTTGGCCGCACGCCGATTCGGAATCGTAATTGACGCTGGATCGTCTGGCTCGCGACTTCAAATATACAGCTGGAAAGACCCACAGATTGTCCTGGAAGAATATGGAGACGCTGTACGGAACGTGTTGCCAAAGGTCGAGAAAGGTGTCGAAAGCGGGGAAGACTGGGTCACAAAGGTCGAGCCTGGTGCGCCTCTTATCCTCTGTTGCACTATTCGTGCATGGCTGATGCTCACGACACCCTTTTTTCCTGTGTCCAGGTTTATCTTCCTTTGGGGACAACCCGGAAGGAGTGGCTGGATACTTGGAACCTCTGATTCAACATGCTCGCTCACGAATTCCCCCCTCGCTCGAGTCGGACACACCGCTATTTCTTCTCGCGACGGCAGGCATGCGCTTGTTGACACCCCTCCAGCAAGCGCGCGTTCTGAACGCGGCGTGCAGCTACCTCCGGACTGCCTCTTCTTTCCGTATCGACCCAGAGTCCGAGGACGGGCCGTGTGGCACGAGCGTACGAATCATCACGGGCGAGGAAGAAGGTCTATTCGGATGGATAGCTGTCAATTATCTAATGGACGGCTTTGTGGGCCGAGACCAGGGCGAGAAAACGACGTATGGGTTCTTGGATATGGGTGGGGCATCGACACAGATTGCGTTTGAGCCTGCGGATCAAGATATGAAGGGGAACGAAGCGGCGTTGGTGGATGTGAGGTTGAGGTTGCTGGGAGGGAAGGAAATCAAGCACAAGGTGTTTGTGACGACGTGGCTGGGGTATGGGACGAATCAGGCGAGGGAGCGGTATGTCACCCAGACGATCAAGAATGCGGAGACGCTCGACGGTACGGATCCATACACGATGCAAGACCCGTGTCTTCCCAAGGACTTGGTGGTCAAGGAAATGGGACCTTTGAACGGAGGAGAGTCTGACTCTTCAACGCCGCACAGGTTGGTGGGCACGGGTTCTTTCACGCAATGTCTACAAAAAACGGCACCGCTCCTCAACAAGGATGCGCCGTGCTCGGATGCGCCGTGTTTGTTCAATGGCGTTCATGTCCCCCGCATCAACTTTGCGTCCTCGCATTTTATCGGCGTTTCAGAGTATTGGTATTCCTCGGAACACGTCTTTGGGCTTGGCGGACCGTACGATTTCGTTCAGTACGAGCGCGCTGCGTCACAATTCTGCGCTCGGGATTGGGACGGGATCATCAAACAGCATCAGACGTCGAAAAAGGCGGGTTTACTCGGCGGAGACGGGGAAGTGATGGAGAACGGACAGGTCGTTGACATGGGTATATGGGGAGACAGGGTCGAGATATCCAGACTGCAGATGCAATGCTTCAAGGCAGCATGGGTCGCGAACGTATTGCATGAAGGCATTGGCATACCTCGCATTGTCGATCCTGGTGGCAACTCGACTACTCAGGGAGACAAGGTGGCACAACAAGCTGAGAAGAAGGGACTCGGTCCGCCCATATTTCAATCTGTGGAGACGGTTGGAGGCATCGCGATCAGTTGGACCCTTGGGAAGATGGTCCTTGAAGCAAGTAAAGAGGTGAAACCGTCGTCGAGTCATAGCAAACCTCTCGTGGATCCCGTGCAAGACATACCCTCGAACTTGCGGAATCCTCCCATCAAACCGATTCGGCCTCCTTTCCTGGACCTGGATGCGATTGAAGAGAGGATATCACAACATTTACCCCCGGCGTTGACGAGAGAATCTCTTGGATTTTCGCCTATCTTGATTCTATTCTACACCCTCGTGCTGTCGATTTTGTGTTGTATGGCGTTCCGACTGCGTGGACCATTTAGCGTTGCTCTACGGAGATTGAGGAGAACTTCGTTGATGCGCGGCGGTGTCGATAATGCGTTCAAGATGGAAGAAGGGAGTATTTCTCAGCCCGCTCCAACTTCCATACTACCCTCCCTTCTGCGACCCGTCCGTCGCTTCGCCTCCAACACTCCCCGTCCTCGTCCACCACCTCTCAGCCTCAACAATCCTATTCGACCCCTCCTTCGACACGCCCATTCTTCTCCGGTATCCTCTACTACTACGCGGACCTCGGCCTATCCCTCGGTCGGTACATCTACTGCGTCTCAATACCACTCGCGCGCGTCCTCGCCGACATTGGGGTCACCGATGCAAGATGATACAGCTGCAATGGTGTCACATAGTATTGCATCATTATCAGCACGTTCGCGGAATGCATCGCAGGTGAATGTGATGTCGGTCATGCCAAGATCGGCGCCACTGTCCCGTGCTGTGAGTACGAATTCGTTGCAGATACCGAACGGGTACCATTGAGGGCCGTGTGGGTATTGTGACGGGGATGTGGCTGAACTTTTTCTTCCTTTCTTGCTTCTTTTCTTACTTATTAGAGACTATTTTTACACGTTATCTATGAATTATGGTTATGTCGAACTTGTGGACTTCGTTACATGTAAGATATAATGAACTTCTTGCTTGGTACTGTGATGCGATCATCTCGATCTTGCAGGTGTCTCTTATCATCCCGCGGAACTGAATATCGTTGCTAGTGACTGGCACTCCACGAAGCTTTGAAGACATCCAAGCTTCGAGACGTGTGAACGATGCCCACCGTTATCTCTTTGCACACGTGAGCTGGTCCATTACGCCTCTGGCGGCCAAGTTTCGTCGTTTCGTGAACTTTGAGCCCGTGCCTTACAACCGAACGAACCAAATATATACAGATCAAGAGGTAAGCGCTGGTCCCTGGCAGGCGTCGACTAGTTTCAGGGCTACACCTGACCAAATGAATCTACAGGATGTATTATTGTTTCAATTGGACACCCCAACTAAAGTCGCATCAATGATGCTTGCCAACAACTCAGAGAACGCCCTCCCAGGCTGCATAAGATTGAACCGGTGCCTAACGATAGGTCACGGCGAATGGCGAAACCCGACTAGGTGAGCAGAAGCTCGAGTAGGGCTGCCCGTATTGGGTCTCCTTGGATCGTATCAGGGCAAATCGAGCTCATTTCATCACTTTAAAGGTCTCCTGGCCACTCCTTGATTGCTTAAAATCTGATCCATTGCTTTGGACCATTCCCCTCGGACCCTTCAGGAGGATGACATCCAATTCTCCTCATCAGGAAGAACACGCTGCAGAGAAAGATTCAGATGAATCGAGTCTTTCCTGGGTGCAGAATGAGGAGCACGTTATCCCCAAGAACCGGCTAGGCATCGTCAGCTCCGCTTTGGTGTGTACGATGTTCCTCGCAGCACTGGACAATGTGAGTCACAGAATTTGTTGATATGCAGTTGATCTGACGACGAGACCGCAAGACTATTATCGCAACTGTGCTCCCCACCATCGTAGCCCGTCTGAAAGGGGGAAGCAATTACAGTTGGATCGGAAAGTATGCCACATTCGCTTTTGTCACTGTATTTGTTGGTACGCATTGCGTTGCGTTAGTGCATACATCCTTTCAGCAGGCGCGTTCGGTCCGATCTATGGAAAATTGTCGAATATGTTTGGTAAGGCCTTCATCAATGATGTATATGGTCGAATTTCTTTACCTCAACTAGGTCGAAAGCCACTCCTCTACTCAAGTATTGCTG
>JBBPLF010000330.1:0-13619 GCA_038089615.1 Aureoboletus auriporus
CGGTCCCCTCCCTCCAATTCATTTCAAGTTTGACAATCAGAATTCCGCAGGTCCGTATCACGTTTCTGCTGCATCCTAATTCATCTTCGTTACTCAAGGCATGCCGAACCCCGGGTGCTCCAATCACATATTCAGATGACAGAAAGGCGGTCAACACTCGCGCTCCTCTCTGGACGGTGAAGGAAGATATGCTAGTGTATGAATCATTATGCATAATGGCTTGCAAATTTTACATGTTGCGATTTTTTTATACTCGTGTCTGTCAGCCGCTTTCGGATTAATTATGAAAATGCAGCTGCGTCTAGGTCTCCAATTGAAGATTGAAATATTGGACGGTGGTCACCATGTCATACCATGATGCGTATTGTAACACGTGCTGGGAGATCTGCTTCATATGGTGACTCCAGCTCGTCATGCGAGTTGTGTGACCCGTCTTAAGTTACCTTTTCTTGGTTGAGTGAATTTCATCAATATGGGCGCTTGATTAACAGTGCACTTTAACACCCATGGTCCTCACATTGGCGCTACCATTCTAAATAAATTGTCATGTATCTGCAATTGGTTTCAAGCTGTATTGTGTCCAAGGGAGTTATACGGACTTCCGGAATTCTCCCGCAGCTGGAAGCTCTACACACTGAGCAGGGTAAGACGTGAGCACAGATTTCCCTTCGACATGGAGGAAATTCAAGAAAGGTGCTTACTAGTAGGTTCAAGTTTCAAACTTTGGTTTCAGTGACCATATATGTCAAATACGGCAACACAGGTGATTGCCTTCTTCCAGGATCCATCCAGTTCAAATTCTCACCACTAGTTTTCTCATGAAGCCCTTACTACCCGGCATGCTGAGGCACGCGTGTTGCCTCTGGATTGTGTGGTTGCTGGTGGCGAAATTTGTCCGTGTAGTAGTTATCGGAGTGTGAATGGTCACTAGTAATACTTCGATACAATCCAGGAGAACTAGGGGTTCGAAGATCCGGGAGCGGCGAGTTCAAAGTAGTCTAGCACTAGATTCCGAGGTCTTACCAGATCTCAAGGTCGACTTGAAAACACCAACGAGTGAGTTTTGCAGCTTTTGCTGGACGCAGTGGTGACGTGATTTATCATAAGCGGGATAGCAGGTTAACACAGGAACGATGGCCCACTACCACCACTGCTCTCTTGCCAGTGGCACCGAGGCTATCCGAGAAATGCGGCTGTGTCTACTGGAGTGATGACAATATATAAACAGTCACTCTCGGGTCGCCAAAGTGGTGTTCGTCCACCGCAGTGCGCAATATGAGCGTCTAGTAGTCCGGTGATTATTTTCATTCCCTTCCCAAAGTTCCCACGCGAGCTTCGATCCCTTTTGAGACTTCAATCTAGCACGTTTCATTCATATATTTCCGGGCAGAGGCCAGATTGATCAGGGCGGAAACGATAATCTTATGCCAGTGACAGACTCCATCGAGGCTGCTGCCAACTGGCTGGCCCTGCCAATATCTGGGCCAATTGGCCCTTTGCATTTTGGAAAGCAGCCAAATGGTCGGAAGTCACCGATCAACATAAATGCCAGGGACTGCCGTGCCTTCCTCCGCCCCGTTTATTCCTTAGACTCCCTCACCATTCAGAACCTCGTTTACCATGCAAGGATCGGGGTGCTTCAATGATGACTATTGGCAAGAGTTGTATGTGCCTCTTATTGGTCCATCTTCAGATTAATGCTGACCCGATTCAGTCTCCATGACCTTGGAGATTTGTCTGGTTTCTGTAGTGAGGAATCGGCCTTAGTTTCCTCTCCGGCTCAGCTCCCAGCGTTAGTACGAGAGGGATATGTATTGCCTTTACTGACGGCGCGCGAATAGACTCCTTTCGGATTCTGACCCACCTTCCTTAGGGACTCTGCCCTCCCACCCAACCATTAATTCAATATCTCATGCAGCATTTCCTGCAACCAATTTTGCATCCGCTGCTTCCAATCTCCACCCACATACTCCTTTTAAATTCTATACACGGCCTCTTCAATCTGATCAACTCTTTTTCAATCATCAAGACGCCGGGTTCGTGCCAAGTGTTACGACAAGTTCTGATCAACCATCTGTGACCCTTAATCCTGAACCATCTATGATGCCCAATGACTTTCAAACGGTGGGGAAATCTCCCAAGTCCATATTTGTGCCGTTTGTTCATGTGTTTTGCCAACTGTTCGTCAGATTGTAAACGGCTGCCCGCCTGTTCATTATCCATTCGACGTCCCGAGTAGCATGCTTACCCATGTGAAGCCTGAGTCCCGCTACAACGGTGTACAACAAAGTCTACCTGCCATCGCTGTAATGACGCCGCCAATTTCACCAGGTTCATTGATCCCAACCATGCTTCCTCGTTCCCCTGTGGCACAAGCACCAATCCGGAACCACCCTATCACCTACTCTTCTTACTACCCCCCGACTCGAACGTCTTCATTGCCACTCCAACCGGTTTCTCCGATAGGGTCGGTGTTACAAAGTTGCAAGTGGGTAAAAGAAGATGGTACGACATGTGAAACACTCATTACGAGTGCAAGCGTCCCTGAACATCTCATAACTCATGGTGTCGAACGACTTACACGCAATGCTCGCCTGCAATGTAGATGGATGGGATGTTGTCCCAGAAAAGGGAAAGATGCGGATCATATGATGAACCGAGAGAGCCTCACTCGCCACGTGAGGGAGAGGCATTTGAGTTGCAAGCGACGTACCACTAAATAGATTCAGCTGTGAGTTTTCGCTTGTTCCATTGTCCGTGACAGAGTTGGTTGTTCATTGTTTTTCAGATGACCCAGTGTCGGATTTGGCATCATATTCGTGGTTATCCTCTACCCCCATCGCTCCAGACTGTTTGCAAGCACCATTGTACTACTATTATCATTACCCACTACCCATAATTTTCTCCCCCGGTGCAGGTTCGCCGGTAGTTGAAAATGTCCTTTAAGAGTACTTAAGATCGTCCATAACAATGACATAATTATAACCCTGTGCTTGCCCCCTGCACATCACAGCGGGAAAACCTGCACGATGTTGTCTACTATGAGTATATTGGCTCATCATCATTCCAATTTCCAAAAACCAACTTGAAATAACTTAAACCTGTCTGTCAGATTCTCCGCGTCGAGCCCGCGAATTTGACACCATCGGTATTGTCGATTTGAAATTGGTTTTCAACTTGATCCAAATCAACGTTCACGTTCAACATTCAATCACTCAACGCATCGTCGAAATCGTAGCGGATTCGTATATTTCCGATTTAAACGGTTCCTTAATGTACCAGTAGGTTATCCATTCGTTTTCCCAATCGTTACAAGTTGGATCGACGCGCATACAAGGTGCGACACTTCCATCAGATCCTATCGTTGAGACTTGGAATTCCTATCAATCGGAAACGGAAACCTTATTTCGGAGTTTTCCGAAACTTAATACATGGATGCCTGCCATTCGCCTGCCAGCGGCTCAGCAGCCTTACCAAGGACACACAGGTAATTTCCCAACATCTTGGTCACCCGATACTCGTCAAAAACAGTCGCCATCGGAAAACTTCCTTCCCAATACTATTGATTGGCCTTGGCCGCTAGGTGGCTGCAGAAGGGCCTGCCATATGCTAACAACTATGTGACATGAAGGCTGTGGTATCCAGTTCTTGCTGTGATACCAAGAAGCTTTAAAACCAGAATCTTTGGGAGAGTACTCCGAAGGTTACTCTACGATATGGAGCTGTGAGGGGTATCCGTGTTGAAGCTTGAGTGTCTTGAAAAAGGGTAGGTATGTCTGAATTACTTACACTTGTCCGACTGTTCAAGTGGAACTGTCTAATCTTCGGTTGTCTCTTTTTCCAGAATACTGAGGTTCTCCTATACACAAGTATAGCTTTGCCTCGTCGATTAATCTCCTTGGTCGAAAGCAAAAAAAAACTCTCACGTCCAAGTTGGTAGCCAATAATAGTATTTGGCTGGCGATGGCAGGCGGAGGCGGATGCGAGACTGGTCTCCCTCCCTTCGACGTTGGCCCGCTGTGGCAGGCTGCCGATGCCAATGGCGCGGGAGGGTATGGGGAATTTAATCGCGAAAGAATTTTCCACAATCCCCACTCTCTTCCCTCCTCTGTGATACCTTGTACATGATTTCTCCCAAGAGCTCTGTGTTTGAGACTCAGCAGCTGCCGCCAATTGTTGATCTACACAATGTAGAAACTGATGCTTGGAATCATCCGTTGGATGGGGAAGGAAGGTGGGTCCAGTTCATTTGATCGTTCAATATAGAAACTCATCGTGTTCCGCTAGTGGATGGAGTCGTTCAGGAGCCCAATCTGATGCCATGATGTTCTCCAACGACACTTTTTCGATGCAAGAGTGAGAAGTTTCTCCGATCAAGCGGGTCCTACCCCCTCATACCAATCGTTTTTGTCAGACTAAGCGGTCTTGACCGAAGTGTCTCCTCTGCGGATGTGATTCTTTATTCAACGCTTGTTGATCAAACGAATTCTGACATCCCACTCGGCATGGAGGATCTGCACATCTCTTTCTCCGAATTCAGTTCGTCTAGCTTCGACTTTCTGTTCCCGTCTGTTCTACCAGCGCAAGATAGTGGTCCATCTATCTGTTTGAGTCCCGAGAATTGGAATACTGAACTTCCCGCTCATGATGATCCTGTAAGTACTTATTATACTCATATTCGTGTATCGATCTCAACGTTGATGACTTTCACAGACGATAGATCATGTTGCACAAACAAGCAATGAAGTTCACGACTCTTGTAGATGTTCAACCCTTGAACCCGTCCCGACGTCGTATGCAAACGACCCTGACCCTCGAACCTTACACGTGAACCAAGAGAGTTTTCAGGTGAGAGAAGATCGATGGTCCTTGAATCGCATGATCACTAACATCTTAGGGGTAGACCGCTGATTCTTCCACAACCCCACCTGCGGAAACCCCACATCGATATTTGGGTGGTGGTCAGCCAGAAACTCGTTTTGGGAGTCTTCCCTCCAGCTTCGTAGATTCCGCGGGATGGGGAACGATTCAAATTGCTGATTTTGAGGTGAGTTGACATTATCACATTGTCTATGCACTGTTAATTAACTTTTACCGGTTGTACAGTCATTCGGGCAACAAATTCCGTTCGACGGACCTCTTAGTTCTTGCAGGTGGAAGGGTGATTGCGGTGCATTATGTGGGTGCAAAATTACCCGCGAAAGTCTTCCAGAACACCTATCTGAGCATGGGATCACAAAGATGTCTCGTGATTTTCCTACGAAGTGCAATTGGGATGGCTGCAGGAGAAAGAAGCCCATGAATCGTGAAAGTATCGTTAGGCACATTCGTGAGGTGCATCTACGCTTGAAGCGTCCCTCTAAGCGGGTTCTTGAACCCCACATACAAAAGAAATTATCCTCTCCTTAATCTGCTTTATTACCGTTACCTTATGAAAACCGCGGTTATCAATTTTTTACTTGAGTAGTACTGTTCTTTGTACATATTCTACCAGTAGTCTGGCACTACATTGGGACTGATCGGGCATCTTATGACGAATACCATCATATTTGCAAATACTACTTACGTTTCCCATGACGTCAGGCGGTGCTGCACCGGCGGTCATAGACTCCATGATGCCAGTATGATGGCTCGCCAATTTGTCCATGTATTCTCCCTCTCCCTCTCCAGGTTTCATTTCTTGAGTGCATCATTTGCTTAAAAACCTCCAAAAGTTCTGACACCCAGATCCTGCCGGGGTACTACTCGAATGCCACTCCTTCCGAGCCGCATACTGCAATTTGCCACTCGACGCCCTCCTAAGGCGTGCACCTGACAAATGATCCTTCTTTATTGCTATGGTAGGCTTCTCGCGGCTGTGGTTCATAAGAAGCCACCTGGTAGTGGCACTGTCGCCGTGTGGCAGACTGGGATAAAAGCCTGGTATCCCAAGGCGAAGAAGAACCTTCAGTCTTGCAAGTGGGCTCCAACCTCAGTGCAACCAGTCTGATAGTTCTTCCCTCGTTCCCCCAACTCGTGATCAATCGAACGCCGTTCAACTTGATACTTGTGCCAGAAATACACGCACGGTAAACAACCTTGGTTAGTACCCCCAAAAACACGAGGCCGAGGGTAGCACCCCCTACTTCTGTACGGCACCCATTGACGCTTTGGAGAACAGTTTTAAACTTGCACCAATCCACCCATTCCCGCGGCGTTTTATCGTTTCGATGGCATTCACACGTTTCGAACTTTGTCTTCAATCAGGCTGGCGATTCCATGATGACCATGCCCGGCCTCAGTTGACTGTCTCGAGGCAGAGCCACAACCTCGTTGTCACAGGGCAGGCATTCGGCGCAAGTGCCTCGGTGCAGGTATCAATGCGTTGGTGCACGTGGCTATGTAGGTGGTGCGACCACATGCGGCAGTGGTTGCAGGGACCCGCGCCAGAGGATCTCGGGTTTGACATGAAGTGCTTGCCACCACCTCCAAGTGCAAGTGCGCTCAAGGACTTTTCTACGCGGTGGCGTCCGACGTCGAGGCCTTGCACAGAGTAAACCTCGTCAAGACGTGCTAGAACCTTTCCCTTTTATTCCTTCTTGCCTTTCTTTTCTTTTTCCGAATACCGAATTCAAAGTGGTCCCTCAGTAAGGGCTCGGAGCGCTAGCATGTACCATTACTTTGACTTCATGATACCGGTTATGCAGGGAGGACTTCCTCGTACCCTACTTTGTTATGTTCTCTCTGCCACGTATCATAAACGAAATTTTGTCGTATGTTCCTAGAAATTACAATACTTACCAGTGTACTATACGAAACAGAAATAGATATGACGCAAGCATTCTACGAGGATCGTTGTACATGATCTATGGCTGTACTACCTTGGTCAGAGTGACGGTATTGTTAACGTTTACATTCGCCCTATATGCCACCGCACTAGGATGGCTGATGGCCTGGGCGAGTTGACATCGGGGCTCCTTACGAGCGTGGCACCCTACACTGTCCTGACGCGTGTATGCCCCCTTGCACACGGAGCACAACCATTTCAACCCAAGATGCGTATGAACATGCCTCACTAGCCCACTCCTCTGCGTAGATGACGAGCAATCGACCCACCCACACTCAGCCGGGTCGCCCGTATTTCCCAACACCACCTTATGCGTGCGTGTCAGATGATTTCTGACCGCTTCCTTGTCGGAAGTGATCCAAATCCTGCAGTTCCCCCAGCGGCACCGGAAGAAAGCGATCTCTCCGATACTATTGGGGATAAGGGGGAACTCGACGTCTTTGAGTGGGACCGTGAGCGTGTAAGGTTTTGTCGTGGTCGGCTGAGGTTGGTTGTAGATTTGATCCGACGACGCTTCGGAGCGCAAGGTGACGGAACCGTGGTTCCCGACGGACAAAGGAGGACCGGCGGAAGAAGATGACTTGAAGTCAATGTTTCCAGATGGAGTGAACCTGGGGGCGGAATTAGATGGGGACAGATCTTCGAAGGTGCTGGTAGGGTGGCGAGAAGAGTGCCGAAGAGCTGGACCCGAAGGTAAGATAGGCTCCGAGTGGCTCGTCACCCGAGCGTCAAAAGTGATCGGAATCATCGGCATGGACGGTATGGCAGGATAATATTCGGCCATGTAATTGGGATCTGTGAATGCCAACGAGGGGTCGTAATGATATCTATGAGTCTCAGTGAACCCATCACCACCGTACTGGGGGTGCCGAATTGAGATCGAAGGAGCATCATGCTGAGAGACCAATGAATTGGCGCCTGTACTTGCTGTGTAATCGGAATGAGGTGAAGAATTTGCGCTGGCGTGCAACGGAATCGGGACGGGATGGAAGGTCGGCGGGAGTGGGAATGAAAGCGGATTAAATTCTGTAATCGCAAACCTGTGTGTATGGATGGGGGTTTCCGCCAGCCAGTTATTCGGGGGAAGAGCGCCTTCCCGAAATTCATGAGAAACGGTGCTCGCCATATGGGAGGCTTGATAGATTGGTTGAAAATGATTGTTCCGTCCCAATGCATGACAGCGACGGTTAGATTCGGTACCGGTGCTGCATTGGGTACAAGTGTCAGTGTCAATCACGGTTTGTAACTTTGCATCACTGACGGTGATAACGAAGATCGGTCGGGCTCCTCGTTCACATAGACATCGGGGAAGAATGGCTCCGACATGTCGGATAGTTGAAAACAAGGTGAGTACCCTGGCCTTTCGTTCTCGACTATATATCGAACCGATGCCTAAGGCGATTGGCTGCCATAAGTTCGCTAGAATATTATTATTATTGAACCATGAATGCTTGGATGGCCGGATCTAGGACCTGAAACAGAGTCAAAAAATCACAGCTAGAGCCTCGGCACGGAAGGATCAGGAGGTCATCGATCACGCTCGTGGAAACCACGCGAAGCCATGACCACATCCTGCGCACGCGGCGTTACGATCACGCCTTGCCGAGAAGACATACAATGAACTGGGCCCCTCAGCACCCCAAAATGTCGAGGGTTCGGAGCTAGTACAACCAACTCAGGGATGGTCACTTATGAGAACTGCTGGCAAAATGAAATTCAGCAAGTTAAAATCTTCTCTAATATTGAGTGTAAAATCACCACTAACCTTGCAATACAGCGAAAACATCCGACGCACCCGCTTTATCTGTATTTGAGCTGGGGTCACCATGACCATGGGGTCTGAAACCGGACATGTTTGGTCTCTACCAGATTTCAGTCACCGACACGATCCATAAACCAATGATAAAGTTCAACCCTTTCGCCATTCTGGAACTGGGGTATCGTGACAGCAACCCGAACAAGGACCCGAAATTTCAGCCAACACAAAAAGGGTCCAAGATCTGCTCCAGTCAATGATCAATAATAGAAGGGAAGGGAAGAAAAAATATCTTAGGTGGCAATTTTTGATTAAGTTGTCCGCTGGCCAAGCCAATTTCCGCAGTTTCCGCACAGTCCATGTGACGTTAATGTGCTTCACATATGCATATGTCATTCGCACAATAGGAAGATAAGGTTAACCTGATCGAAGCCGCGAAGGTGTTTCGAATTCTTGAGAGAAGCTGGAGGTCCATCTCGATGCTATCATCTGAATCCTGTGTGGAAGAAAAACTTATTCAGGCCCAAATAAAATTTTGAAATCGATATCAAAAAGCGCTTTACTTGTCCTGAGACTAGCAGGGGATAAAGCAGAACAGGATCGGTGTATGGACGGATGAGGTGCAGAAATTGCAGGCCACGGGTTTGTCTCGGTCAGTATGAGTGCTGAATAGTCGGGGATGCTGATCGTTCGTGAGAATGCGCAGATAGACGTGCCAGTGGATGCCGTGAACGCAACCGACTGCCTGCCGTTTTACGATCACGACACTCCATCAGACAGACAAACTGGCGAAGAAGTTCGGATGAAAATTTAGTGACGCAGTACCGTTCCGTTTTTGTGGAATTTTTGCCTACAATTCAGACAAAGCGCGAACCAGCCCGAGTCTGAAGTTACTTAGAGTTCGAGTTCGAATGAAGTTAGGGTGGCTGCAAAGCGGGCGACACATCTGAACCGCTCTATACGCATAAGCGGTTAAGGGACTCAGAAATGATGCATTCCACTCAACTGCCGCTTGGTGGAAATAAATCGACCTGTCACTGTGGTCAGCCAGGCTTAACGCAAGATGAAACATGACACTTAGTGCCATTTCCGTCATTCGCGCGCGCGCTCAGAGAGGTCATAAGGAGCGCATGGGCGTGATGCTTTACTCAAGCTTCCACCACCATGCTCGTTTCCCTCCTCTCCCTCGTTGGGCTCGCCATCGCCTGTGGCGACGATCACTCGCACGCTCACGTGCAAAAGCGCGAGTATCCGCAGGCTCCGCTTACGCCACCCAACCGTCCTCTCGTCTGGGGTGACTTCAATGTGATCCACACCACAGACACCCATGGATGGCTCCTCGGCCATCAAAAGCCCAGCTGGCCAGAACCAAACTACAGGTGCGTACTATAAGTTGAGTACTGTGTCGAGACTCATCACTTGTCCAGTGGTGATCTCGGCGACTTTGCAAGCTTCGTCACACATATGAAGCAGCTCGCCATCGTCAGTTGCATTCAATCGATTGCTTGTACCCTCCTTGCTAATGCGTACGCTTAGGAAAAGGATGTAGATCTTCTTCTTGTCGATTCTGGGGATGTCCATGACGGTAAATCATTCCGAAATTCCTTATTCAACGTTTACCATCATGTGCCGCAGGAACTGGCCTTTCGGATGGCTATCCTCCCGGCGGCGTGGATGCTCACGAGGTCAGCTCCATCTTCTGGATCGAAGGGCTTATGTTAACTGTATGCGTGAAAATAGTCAAACAAGTTCCTTGAGCGTCTTCCATACGATCTGATGACGATTGGAAAGTAGGTGCAAGATGGCGATAAGCCTTGATGGATGCTTACCTGCCATTAGCCACGAACTCTATGTCTATGCCGATACCCATGACATGTACGTTTCGTTTCCTAAAATGCATGGCCCGTAATTCTGACCATGTATTCTCGTTATTCTCCTTCACGTTGGGAATGTCGATATCTTACCACGAATGGTGTCACTTTACGACATATCACCAATATTCACCCTGCATGGACTCCGACGTTCATTCAATTCCAACCTTTGTGACTCGTCACACTGCCCAAACCACACGCACAAACGCCGCGCTCATACGTTGGTTTGAATTGGTTCAACGACCTTACTGCGCTACCTGCGTTTGACAGGTATACCAATTTCGTTCCTCACTTGCGAGGTCGCTATTTGTCTTCCAATGTCAACATCACTGTTTTCAACTCTGATGGCGAGGTTGTGAGCGTACCCGTGGGCAGTAAGTTCTTTTTTTATGGAGGGGATTGATTTCTCTGATCGTTCCCGTGTACATTCTATGATAGACCGCTATAGAAAGTTTACAACCAGAAAGTGCGCTTAATTCCCTTACTTCAATTGGAAATACTTTCACGCTTCAGATCTAATTAATATCACTGATGCGTCATATAGAGGCCGCAAGGTGACATCTCTTGGTGTTATTTTTGACTTTACGGGCAATTCAGCCAACACCACTGTTCAATTTGTGGCCGATATGGTTAAAGAACAATGGGTAAATTAGTCATTTCGTGTTTGCGACCCTGCTTCTAACATTTGGATTATGCAAGTTTGCGGAAGCCATCAAAGAGGAACCAGATGTATTCCTTTTGATCGGGTACGTTCTATAATTCTCGTTCGCCAGTTTTTCTCACTATATTGCCAGCCACATGCCAATATCTTATGATAATTGAAAGTTACGATCGAACTGATCTTGCAACATATGTTGATGGATGTTTGATTTCAGGGCCTGTTGTCTTTCAAGCTATCAGGGCTGTGCATCCCTATGCACCTATCATGATTTTCGGAGGTATGCAACGCTAGCATGTCCTCTCGGTGTTTACATAATTGGGACATGCTTGCAGGGCATACTCATATTCGTGACTGTCGACAATATGATGGGAGATCAATGGGTATCGAGAGTGGCCGTTATATGGAAACAATTGGTATGTTGGTCATCTTCAGCAGAAGTCAAGTGAAGTAAAACTTGTCATTTTAAATAGGTTGGATGAGTGCGTACTTGCATCCGACATGTTGGGTGCCACTGAAATTGAATAACAGGCGCGGAACTCTCTGCCTCCGCTGGAAATACCAACAACATAACATTTACACGGAGGTATCTCGATCAAAATAGAGTTACATACCAGGTGTGCCTCTAAACCTCGTCGTGCGATCCAGTTTTTGGGAGACCAAATGATTTTCAGTACCACACCACGACGTCGAACTTGACCTTCGATACAATCTACGGCCGAGGCATCACTCACGGTTTACAGCAACTTTCTGTAGATTTCGATCTATCATACCTGTACGGAATTGCTCCCCAGGATTATACATTAGATCAGTAAGTCTTGACTAGAAGTAATGGTGGCATTGACAAGTGGACCCTCATAGGAACCCATACCCATCCAATGGAAGCGTGCTGACACTGTTCGTAGCGGAAGCTGCACCAGTTGCCCTCGCCATCAACAACACGCGCGCAGGGATCCCTAACCTCATCATCGCCGACTCGGGTGAACTGCGATTCAGTGTCTTCAAAGGACCTTTTACCAAGAATGACCAGCTCACTGCTATACCGTTTACGGATGCATTTCTGTACATTCCGAATGTCAAGGCTAGTATCGCCAACCAGGTTTTACCTGCTTTGAACGGCGGGGCAAGCCCTTCTAAGCGCTCTGAAGTGCAAGAGATCTTGCGGGCCCGCGGACATGTCGGGAGCCGCTATCACGCTTGGTTAGGAGAGATGGAAGGGCGCGAAGCGGAACAGACGGCTGGCTTGACGCTCGGATACGTCACCAAGGACGTGAGTCGTCTTACTTCTTGCTCGTTATTGTTGTACTCGCTGACTTTTTCCACAGAGCTGTCCCGGCGCTGGCGACGACACGCAGCACACCCCAGTGCCCTATTACTCGGCACCAAATTATATCAGCTCTAACGCACCTGATGTGACGGACGATACCCCGATCGATCTAGTGTTTATCGATTTCATCGAGAGGGATGTGTTAAACATCCTGAATGGGCTTCAGGACGCGACTAAGTACACGTCTGCGGACGTGTCGTCGTACACGCCTACGCTGGCGAATGCAGTGTTGGGTTTGTATGCAAACGCCAAGTGGAATTAGGATGGCGTTTTGTACCGTGGAATTGGCGGATTGTCTCAGTTGTATTATGACAGAAAACAGTGCAACATAGAGCTTTGAAGTTTGAAGTATAGCCATGACAAGTTGGAAGAAAAAAAAAAGAGGATAAATTTCATCCCCAACTGTCACGGTAACTAGGAGGATTTCTAGACTTGATTTAACGCAAATCGATTCGTGGGAAACATTTGACTGTGAGAATAAAATTATCTAATACTATACAATTCATGAGTAAGCACATCCCCAATGTCTCCTCACGAGAAGTATATATCCATCATGGCACTATGCATCATTCCCAACCTATCCCCCACCCTCATTGCTTATTTCAGTGTGTCCGAACGCGTGTCACGAACCCAACCCGGCCCTCATTAATCAATAGCTAATAGAAAATCGTGTCAAGGTCGACCCCGTTGGTGATAGTTTTCACTTGAGCCACCCTACTCCAATGAGTAGCACAAAATAGATGGGGAGTACAGCGTACATCTACTCTTATCAAATAAGACCAGTTCTGACAGGGTTAAACCTCACGTTGCCTTGCATCTGGTCACTCCCTAGAGTTCTTTTGTGACGTCGTTATTCTAGTTATTCCACCCACCCATCAATGCAGACTCTCGCAATCTCCGAGCACGTACGTTGTTCATGTGGGCAGAAGAATGGTGTACAGAACGTGGCGGAGATCTGCGCACACGCCGCATATCATTGACCAGAGGCAACATGTACCCCGATCGCCCATTGCCCCATTTCATCCATCTGATGATGACCATGTATCTTTGCCGTCCCAATCCCGTCGCTCATACTACCCCAGCCTGTCAAGAACGATGAAGACGACGACACAATTTCACTTTGTAGTTCCGTTCCATGCTATGAACTTAATCACATGCTAACTCTCCCCTAGCGCACATGA
>JBBPLF010000330.1:13717-26749 GCA_038089615.1 Aureoboletus auriporus
GCTGACTAGAACTCAACTACAGGTGCGTACCATATACGGAGTACTGTGTCGAAGCGCTAATCGATCGATCACTTACCCGGTGGTGATCTCGGTGACTTTGCGAGCTTCGTCACACAAATGAAGCAGCTCGTCATCGTCAGTTTCATTCAGTTTATTGTTTGTACCTTCCTCGCTAACGCGTTCGGTCAGGAAAAGGACGTCGATCAGGAAAAGGACGTCGATCAGGAAAAGGACGTCGATCTTCTTGTTGTCGACTCTGGGGATGTCTATGACGGTAAATCATTCCGAAATTTCTTACTCGGCGTTTACCATCACGTGTCGCAGGAATCGGCCTTTCAGATGGCTATGATCCTGGCGGTGTATATCTCACAAGGTCAGCCCCATCTTCTGGATCAAAGAGCATATGTTGACTGTGCCCGCGAAAATAGTCAAATAAATTCCTCGGCCGCCTTCCATACGATCTGAGGACGATTAGAGAGTGGGTGCAAGATGGCGATGAGCCTTGATAATGCTCACCTTGTTGCGACAATCTCATGCTTGCCACTTTTGCGAATGTGTTCATTGCTCATTGACCTTTGCTTGACATGTATACCAATGCCGTTCCTCACTTGAAAGGTTGCCACTTGTCTTCCAGCGTCGACATCACCGTTTTCGATTCTGATGGCGACGTTGTGAGCATACCCGTGGGCAGTGAGTCACGGCTTCTTTTTCAAGACTGGATGAATTGATTTCTCACCCTTGTTGCCGTACATATTGTATGTATCACAGACCGATATAGAAAGTTCACGACCAGAAAGTGCTCATAGTTGCTTTGCCTCGCTCTGAATTTCTTTCTTGTTCTGAATGATATTAATGTATCACTACTAATGTGTTGGGCTCAGAGGTCGCAAGGTGACATCTCTTGGTGTTATTTTGACTCTACAAGCAGCTCTGTCGACACCACTGTTCAATTTGTGGCCGATATGATTGAAAACAATGCATAAATGCATCATTCCGTGTCTGCAACAGTGCTTCTGACCGTTTGAACATTCAAGTTTGCAAAAATCATGGAAGAGGAACCAGATGTATTCCTGTTGATTGGGTGTGTTTTATGATTCTCATTTGCCAGCCATACAGCTAGTCGCATGCCAGTTTCTGATGATACTTGCACATCACGATCAGAGTGGTCTTGAACTATACACTGATGGATCTTCGATTTCAGGGCCTGTTGTCTTCCATGCTATCAGGGCTGTACATCCGTATGCACCTATCATCATTTTCGGAGGCATGCAATGCTGCGATATCCTCTCCGCGTCTAATTGGCACGTCCGTTGCAGGATATGCTCACGTTCGTGATCGTCAGTAATATGATGCAAGATCGATGGTATGAAGAGTGATCGTGACATCGGTACGCTGGTCGTCTTCAGCAGACCTTGACTCACGTTTGTGATGGTTCACAAGGTTGGATGCGTGCGTGTGTGACATCATCTGGCATGGAACATGTTGATGCGCGTCGTCATCGCCAATGACTGGCACGGTACTTTTCTCTCCCTCTTGGAAATAACCAGCAGCTCGGCGTTCACACGGAGGTATCTCGATCAAAAATAGACCAGGTACGACGCGGGAATCCGTCCTTGTTTAATAAACAGCACCCTTCCGCGACGTCGAACTCGTCGTTGGATAAACATCCGGATCAACTCATGGCGTACAGCAAAACTTTGCTGCGGAGTTCACTGCTCCAACAGGATTCGATATATTCTCAAGTGGAAGACAGTCTCAGCATGGGGGATCGATGTCCGTCTCTCATGGAAATGCGTTGTACGTTGGTTCGCTGCAGAAGACACGCCGGTAACAACAACGCGCGCGCACAAGGATCCCTAACCTCATCATCATCGTGCACTATGAGCTTTCAAAAGGCCCCCCTCTTTACCAAAGAATGACCGGCTCGTGACCACTATGCCACGGACGCATTCCTTGACGTCCCACATGTCAAGATTGAACCAGATTTTGTCTGCCTCGACCTCTGGGGGGGGGGGGGGTAAACTGTACTAAGCGTTCTGAAAGGGCAGGAGGTCTTGCCATTGCTTATCACGCTTCGTTGGAAGAAAGCAAGAACACGAAGCGGCCTGACGCTTCGGCTAGTACATCATCAAGGACCCGCCCCGAGTCGTCGTCCTCTCTTTCTCGTCTTTGGTTGCTCATGGACGCTTTCAATAAGCGCTGGGCGAGAACATGGAGCACACCTTGGTAATCCTATTACCTCAACGGCAACGCGCCCAACATGACGCCCAATGTGCCGCCAATCGATCTAGTGTTTATATCTTGAACAAAGGTATCCAACGTGTTGAATGGGCTTCAACACGAGACCAAACACACACGTCTGCGGACATGTCGTCGTACATGCCTAGCGAATACCAGTATTGGTATGGTATGGACAGGCCAAAGGGGAATCAGAATAGCTTTCTCTATGAAATTAGCATTCGGTTGTGATATAACAGTGCAATGCGGCGTGTGGAATCGTAACATGGATGACAAGTCTGAAGAAAAAATGATGTGGATGCGACCGCATTATAGGAATGGCAAGGTAAAATGTGTACGAGAAAAATACGACAAACAACAAACAAGACGCAGCCTGTGTGGTTGTAAAAGGAATAAAATTAGGAACGAAAAAAAAGGGGCGACCCGCGCCGCGAAAAGCAAAAAAAAAAAAAAGAGAAAAACGAAGGAAATAAAGGCAGTCATACACACACACCCATGCAATATCAATCATCCGCCCGCCGTTTCTTGGAAGGTCTCAACAAGGGATCTACCTTGCGCGCGTCCAACACCCGTTGCAAGTCCCCATACATCGGCTGACCGACGCCCAAACACCCCGAGCGACTATGTGCCCGATTACAGGCATCCACGCGCGCAAACTCGCGCCCGCAGGTATTGCATTTTACTCGAAAGCCGATATGCGTCACCACGTGACGCGCAATACTGGTCCCCTTCATATGCGGCTTCGGACAATCGCGCCAGAGACAACGCGTGGTGACCTCGCCCCCGCGAAAGCCGTGAAAGAGCGCGAGGTGGTCCGCGACGCTCGACTGGTCGCCTTCGATCCACATCCCGCAAGGGGTGGAGAAGAGGTCCCAGAAGCATTCGTAGACGTGGAGTTGTTTGTCGGGGCGGACGAGAGCTGCGGACCAGGATTCTTCGTCGATGCGGTGGCCGTCGCAGCGAATGACGGTGCGCATCGGTGGTTGTTGGGAGAGGGATTGTTGGGATTGAGAAGGTTGAGAGGGAGAGGGAGGAGAGGGACACGGACAGGGGGCGGGTTCGGCGTTGCCGACTGCGGCATGATGAGGCAGTGCGTACGACGGGTCATCACTCTCCGACTCTGCCGAAGGCGAGAAATGTGAAGCAACGTTTGTGGCGTTGTTATCAGTAGGGTACCGGGCGACCGTTGGAGAAAGCAAGGACGAAAATGGAGGTGAGGCGCGCAAGGCAGGGTGAGTCACCGAAGACCATCGACGCAAATGACGCGAGCCTGGCGGAGTTTTCTGGGCATTGTGACCGATCGAACCAGCCCTCCTTGGGGAGGATCGCGGACTTGGTCCAGTAACAGGCTGCTGGGAATACCAGGGGTGTGGACGGTTGACGTGGTCGCCACTGGAAGCGGAATGGAGGGCTGCTCGGGCATCGCCAACAAAAGGCACTTGACTGTCAATCAATGGCGGAGCGGACCCTGGTCTCGGGAGTTCTTCTGCATGAATGGCTGTACTGAAAGAAGGGGGTTCGCAAATAGGGTGATCGTGCGGTGACTGTGAGGACGAGAAGCCAGGAAAACGCGTGGCCATAGCAGTTGCATAGCGGGGATCAAGGGATATAATACCTTGGTGAGGCGCGTCTTGAAATGCACCGAGTGATTGCGCAGGGTGACCATCAAGAGGAAAATGTTCGTGCGTCATTGCAGGGAGCTGTTCGGCGTAGGTGAAGGGGTGAGCGCAGTCTGCGGCCGTCAAGTCGTCATCGTGATACGCCGTGGGGGGTGGGGAAGGACTGGTGATCATGCCGCCTGGGAGAAAGGACGTGACGTCGACGGCCATGGATGGTAATGGGGGGGAAGACGACGTGAGGCCGAACTCAAAGCTCGCTCCGAGTTGCCGGTCTGACATGGTGATGCTGAGACGACGGACAGGTACGCGAGGACTGACGTCAGGATGAGGGATAGTGAGGCCCGGCCTCACGTCCTCGGCAATGGGAGCGGGGCACTTGCTGAAAGGACGCACTGGTGTGGGGTAATGCAGGCAGTGTTGTGAACTCCAGGCGCTGCCACAAAGGACGTAAGGGGTAAGGCTCAGGCTCAATAGACACACGGGCGTACGCGTTGTCGATGATGGCCGTCGGTTCATCGACGGTGGCGTGCCCATGACGGCCATATTGGGGAGTAAAGTGAAACTCGCCCAACTGGGCACATAAAATATTGCCTTGTATGTCGTCGACAGAGTCGCTTGCAAAGCAAGGGCGAGGGAAGGCAAACGAGGGATCAGATGACCCCTGTGCTTGATATGAGTCGCGTGAGCGATCCGACAATTGAGAGCTGTCGAACGGGAGTAAGGAGAGACATGGACACGTGGACGGGCAAGGACGGACCTTGAGGGAAGATCATCACGTTGCATGTTACATATACGCGAATCGATGACATCGTGTGCAACGTGTTGTTGGATGGGGTCAGCGGGGTAAGATCTCGTAGAAGGGGGTTGGGAAGGAGTCAAAGCCGAGCTAAGGGTGCTTGTGGGGTGAGGAAGCAAAGGGCGGGGGGTATCCGGTGGGTCTCACCAGAGAGAAAAGGTGGAATAGTCGAGACCGGACATGACGAAGAGGAAAAAGCAAGAGGGTCAAGAGGAAGGAGAGAGGTAATCGAGAACACTTGAGGAACGAGTTTGAAACGGGACGTGACAAGGGTCGTCGACCAAGGCTGGAATGGTTCTTATACATTTCCCGTTTGTCGGAGGGAGGACGAGAAGATGGCATGGCTACGCTTGCCGCACACGAAATGTCTTGCAAATCCGGAGCAGGGCAAGAAACACGATTGGAACAGGATGCAAGCAGGAGCGCATGTTCCGGCGAGCGGCAAGGTGTTAGCGCTGCCCGGGCCGTCGAGGCAGTGCCAGGAAGTGCGTCATGCTGAGCATTCCAAGCGGGACGGATGATGATCAACAAACGCTCTTCCTCAAAGAGCTTAACAGGCGGAGTGAGCATTCGATCAGTGCCAAAGGGAACGGAAATGGGTGGGTTCATTCGCCGCGGGGGCGCACGAGCGGTATGATCTACGACGGACTGGAATGGGATGGGTCCGAGTGCCCCTTGGCCCACAAGCGAGGAGGGCAGGAGACGGTATGTTGGAGGGCTGACGTGATAACGGTCCATGGACTCTGCCGACGAGCACGGGTGGCAGGAAATGACTCTGCGGGGTGGAGAACATTCAAACTCCGTCATCATGAACCTCTCTCTCTACAGCGTCAACGCCTTTCTCATTCTCGACAGCGAAGGCCACCGCGTGCTCGCTAAATATTACCGTCAAAAAGACGGTCAAAAGGACCAGCGCCCGTTCGAGAAGGCCCTATGGCAAAAGACGAAAAAACCAGGCGGTGCGCACCGTGTCGTGCCCATCACGCTCGCTCACTCTCCCTCCAGGCGACGTCATTCTCTTTGACGGCCATCTCGCCGTATTTCGCCACACCCTCGACCTCGTCTTCTATGTCATCGGCGCACCCGCCGAGAACGAACTCATGCTCCACTCTGTCCTCACCGCCCTCTACGACGCCCTCTGCCTCCTGCTCCGAAACCAGGTCGAGAAGCGCGCCGTGCTCGAGAACCTCGACCTCGTCCTGCTCTGTCTGGACGAAACCCTCGACGACGGGTAGCTATCCTCCATGATCACACCACTCACACTCATCGCCATGGACAGCATCATCGTCGAGACCGATTCCACCACCATCGCTTCCAGAGTCAGCCGACCCAAGGCCGATTCAAACGAGATCGTCATCAACGAGCAGACCTTGATCAGTGCATACCAGACCGTGAGAGAAAAGGTGCAACAGAGGATCCAGCAACTGTAGCTTATCGTACACCCGTAGTCTGAATGGATTCTATATGACATGTCCCTCCCTTGTTCCCACCTTGTGTACGACGACAACAGCCAACCTCCTCTCGGCTGGTAACGTACAACGTCCCACGTGCGACCGGGCGCTACTGCGCGATCTCGTCATGGCCGGAAAGAAAAGCTGGGCTATCATCAGCTCCTCGCCCGCGTGCTAGATAAGGTGCTACTCACCCAGATTTGATGTCCATGCGCGTTATAATCTCGTACACTGCCGCACCCGATGCTGCGACGACGGTCAGTGCCGTCGCCATGCGTTGCAGTGTCGATATGCTGTCGCTCGAGAGCGTAAAGTCGGGGTGCTCATAGATGTCATAGGCACGCATGCTGGAGAGAGGATATGGATACGGAAGGGTGTCGCACGAGGTCTTTATACGCCCGTCAAACAAGGACGAGGGGGTGAGTAGTAATCTGAGACACCTTGGGAGAAAGAGACGAATAAATACAACATCCGTTCCGGTAGCCTCTTTTATAATCGCCGTTTGCCGGGTCGCCGCAAGGTAATTCGGTCGCTATCTGCTTCCGATCATACCTTCCAATTATCAATCTAGCCAAGTCGGCTAACATCTAATACAGCATGTGAGCATGACAAAAACTTCTTGGGCTGCACAGCACAGCACCGCTGCGCACGCAACATACCAAGTCATCGACAATGCTGAACCGGATGCGATGTGACTGAGAACGAGCGACACGTTCCTCGGTACGGACAAGATCATCCGAATAACGTTCCAACTTGCCTAAAAAGGCTTGATTGTGGGTGTACGTGGGGACATGTGATCGATAGATTGGGGAGTTGTCTTTCGGAGCCATCATACGCCGATTTATCCGGCCTCTACTGATTCACTCTTGGCTCTGCCGCCATCACGTTGGCATTCAACAGGCTCACTGATCCAGCGTGCTCACTGTATGGTATCGAAAGAAGCATCGCTTTCTCAACATCCCAGCATGTATGTCGTGTCGCCGCATTGCGGGCGCGAGCAACGAAGCGAAAAAAGAATGACTTGCTTACCCTGATCACGCAAAGTCTGACGTCTTCCTTACAGCAATGGCATTGTAAACTCATTCCGTGGGAACGCGTCTTTACCGGGTTACGCCCTCTCCAAGTCTTTGGGCCCTCGTTGCTCTTTTTTCATAAAGGTTGGCCAGTCAGAACTCGGACGTCCTCTCTCGTCAACCCCTCCATTAATAACGACAATTCTTGTTGTTCACGCCCCATCAATGGATAGCCTGTCTTCGTTCATTCCCAAGCACAACGACATGAAATTCAAAAAACGGTCCGGGCTCATCGTGCTGTGTTTGTACGGAACGGAGGCACACGCCATCATGACGCAGCTCCGAGGTCCTCGTTCTGCGAGGCCACCCCCCCTGAATCGCCTCCAAGTGAATTTGATCCATCGATCGAATCAAACAATTTTTTTTTATCCACCCCGTGAAAAAAAAAGCGATGACGCCGACGCCGGAACAAATCGTCCCATGCCGCATCATGATCGAAATGCGTTCATCATCTTTTCTTTTTTTTTTTTTTTTTCCAACCTGTCATTTCATACCGGTCTCTGTCGTGGGGGCCATTGAAAGAATCGTTTCAGGGACGGCAACGGGCACATGATGTGGCTTGGTGCGACGTACCGGACCGGTCGGCGTTTGACGCTGCGGCACGTCCATGGACGTTGTATGTCCACCTTTGACCCATTGCGAGAATACACCCCCCCCCCTCCCCCGGTAAAGCCGTTGACCTGAAACACTACTGGCACCGACCAGGGACAGGGCACTTGCCCATTCATATTCGGAATCATACTTGTACAGAGTCCTCATCCGGCGCACACGTCGACGGACACAGCTTGCCTTCATAGGGACGGGGGCGGGGGGTGTCCTTCGACCCTCTACATGGGCCGAGCATATCCTGTGCCATTCACCCGTTGAACTCGGACGCCAAAAAGAACATGAAAGCGACACACGTCGATCACCTCCTCCGACCCCTCCAAATCCAATTGCCTCCGCGAGTGTTTGACGCTCACACCTCGTGTTCACCTTCCAAAACGTAAACACAAAAAATGGGTGACCTAAAAATGGGTATGCTATTCAGGGATCCATTGTGTTTACGTCCCATGTGGAACGAAAAAAGCATGTTCGTGCGCCACCAGCACCGCGCGGCGGGACGTAATCACGGATGTAGTACGTAGGGGGTGACATTGAACATTGAATCACGGATGTACGTAGGGTGACATGGAAACATTGCTGACTGAGCGGCGACAGGTACATTCTCAATCATATGATATGATCGCAACACGTTGTAGGATTTCCACTACGAACACGCTTTGTGTTATGCACGGAGGCTAGAACACGTCGATGACAAAAAAATAACAAGGACACAAGAACAAGAACAAACGTACTTCCGACTCGGAGAATCACTTTCCAAATAAACACACTCCCGCGAGACTCTCATGATGGGAACCTGAAACGCTTTCTAAATCGGGCCTCACGTAACTTGACATGTTTTCTTGCCATATGTACTCAACATTAGCACAAAATTCTACACCACCTCGACGCAAACAGAAAAGAAGAAAGCATGCAGGGAATATCAAAAAAAAAAAGGTACTCCAAAAGTGGATATATCCTATCAGATCAAGGGGTAACATTCAACGCATCAAAACAAGCACACAAAGTTGCTCGGAAACACGTGTCGCCCAGCCTGTCTCCGCGTGTCATCCAACAACTCACCGCTCCACCAGCCATCCTCGGGCGTGTCCGTCACTGCAATTATGTCTCCCGCTTGGAAATCAAACTCTTCATCGATCGTGGCCGAATAGTCGTAGAGCGCCTTGACTGTTTCATCCATCAATCCAAGCGCATCAATATCGACATGCAAATAGAAGAAAAACAAGACGCGCCATAAAACAAGATCGGTCGACCATTGTCCGTGTACGTCCCCGTTGGTGGAGGGGGTTGCCCACGCGGCGCCGCAGGCGACGGCGACCGTCTTATCCCCGGGCTCGTCGGTCGATACACCGCATTGTTCGCCATATACCTCTGTTGCTGCGTCGGATTCGCTACGTGTCCCACGCTCTGATTCTGTTGATGGTACGCAGGCCGTGCTACCGAGCCATAATTATTATAGTTGGTTGTCGGCGGAGGCGGAGGCACCTGTTGTGGGTACTGAGGTTGATAGGAATCGTACGACGGATGTTGTGCATGGCCTTGGACGTGCGAATACTGTTGACCGCCGCCGTAGGAGTTTGCAGGTACCATATAATCATTGCGAGGTGCGGGTGGTGGTTGCTGCTGCTGTGGATGTGTCAGCGCTCTGCTCACGTCGTGGTATCCAGGATAGGGCTGAGGGGGCTGTGTGGGTTGAGGGGGAGGAGGCCCGGGTTGTGGGTAATGCGACGGTTGCCGAATGGGTTGTACCATCATATCGTGCACCACACGTCCATCTGGTCCCAATGCGATACCAACAGGATTCGTGGGCGTCACAGGTCTATGCGAGACAGACATGCCACGATGGAGAGCTCCATTACTAGGTGGCGCGCTGGGTGCAGGGGGACCTCTATTGTATGTCTGCACAGCCGCCGGGCTGGGACCTTTGGCAGGGGACGGGGGACGGGGGACCAGCGATTGCGTACCGACGCCCGGATACCCACCTCTGCTCGTCGGACGTGACAAACCCTGATCTTGATTCGGGTTGACGACCGGAGGAGGACCGACATACGAGTTGGCTCGGCTTCGAGGTTCACCAGGAAAGGGACGTTGATAACCGCTTACGACTTGTTCCACTGGTACGTTTGACGTCGAAGGTGGTATCGAAGGTGGAGGTGGTGCAGCGAACGCAGCCCTGGGCGGGTTGGGTGAGGCCGAACGTGATGGCGCCTGAGCAAGTGGATAGGATCCGACAACTATTTCTGCCGAGTTACGCAAGTCACGTGGTGCAGGACTCGCTGTGGTCGATGGTGTCGACAGAGAGTCGAGGGTGCCTTTGCGCGATTCGACAGACGGGGGTGGGACATCCCGGCGAATCGTGTTTCTTCTCGCAGGACCACTCGCAGCAGCGGCGGTACTCAGCTCTGCCATCTGCTTAACCAAGGGGTCTTGTTCTCCGACAGGAGGCGACGTTCGCGCATGAGTGGGCTTTTGTTGCTGAGGATCCCTGTTGGGGTCGACATCCCATGCCTGATCACCAATGACGAGCTGCGTGTTGGAGACTGTCGGGTCAACCGGGTCGCCAGCTGAAACGGCTTTGGCAAGTGGTGATGCGGTGCTGTGACGTCTTTGAGGCTGAGGAGACACGTGTCCGTTGACCCCGTTCGCCTGTGCTACAGGATTCGTTGATCTCTGCGTTGCGCTTCTCGACAAGGGTGGAGCATCGGTGGGGGTACTGCGAGACGGGCCACCAGCGCCTACACCAGCGTGGTTCATATCGTCATACGTTTCGTCTTCCCGCGGGAGACTAGTAGAGCGATTGGCCCTCTGCGTAGAACGAAGAAAGTTGGAGGCTCGCGTGGTGACCCGAGTAGATGATACCGGAGGAGCATCGGTATTAGCATAGTTGACAAACACTGGGGGCTCAGGGATCGAGTTCCCTGTTCCATAATCCCGAACAAAGTTTTCCATATCCTTCTCTGGCTCCATTTGCTCCAATGCGAGACGCATTTTCTCGCAGGACTGGGGCGATGGGTGAGCCCCCTCACGAGCGATCGATGATCGTAACACGCACCTCGTCGTCCGATACACACACCGTGGACACTGCATTGGCATAGGCCCACATGTTATCCTTCATAAACTCCATCCGCTCCTCCTCAAGATCTTGACATGTATCACAAAAAGCCTTCCAATCCTGTTCCCATTTCTGCATCGTTTCTTGCAACACCCTCGTAAACTGAGCGTAGTCATTTTCGTTCACCTGTACCGTCTGCTGCGCGCGCTCCAACTTGAGATGGATCTTTTCGAGATCCTTGCCCTGGACAAGCGTCGACTGCGCGGTATAGGAATTGATGCGCAGACAATCCGACTCGTACTTTTCCCGCGCTTTACTGGCATGTTGCTCCCTTGTCTGTTTGACTTTGAACTCTTTCTCGATCGCGGCTTGATACACCTTTTTGTGGTGTTGTTGTTTCGATACGAATGCGCCAACTTGGCCTTCGAGGTCCGTTCGCATCTGTTGCGCGAGTTGTGAATGGTACCCGGCTTGCTTGTCCGTTTCGAGACGAAGCGTGTCGATGGAGTTGCGTAGCTCTCTGATCAGAAGAATGGTAAAGAACGGGACAAGGTAACGAGGAGGAAACGAGCCACACCCGATTTCGTCTTTTCCGATCGCCATCTTGGCCAGTTTTGCCAACCGTTTCGCATAATCTTCTTCGATCGACGATCTAGAAGAAAGAGTGAGTAAAGAGGCGGGCGATGCACGAAAGGCGACGTACCGTTCCTTCCAAAAGTTGCGTAGTTCTTCCATGGTGCGGGATCCCCCGCGCATACGTGCAAAAAGGACGTCGACGCCACCATCTCCGAGGCCCCAGAATGCATTGCAAAAGTCAAAGTTGCGGGCAGAGGTGTCTGGGGACGTCGTCCGTGCATACCTTGCGAGCGAGGTCGTTGATGACTGCCGTCTGGCAGACATGATGCGAAAGTAACGTCTGTTCGGTTGGCCGAAAGTGTAGCAGCAATTGAGGTGCACTGCGATTAAATGGGACGAGCGGTGAAAGTCGTACCTCGACGCTGGGCGTGGTTGTGGCAGTGTTTCACATGCTCATCGCCACTCTCAAAAAATTTTGGGATAGGAATAATAGAAATACAGAGATAAGTACGAAAGTAGAATACACAATTATTGCGCGCGAAATTCGTAAAAACACAGTATGACGCACGATTAGATGATACATGACATCAAAAAAAAACATACAAACGATTAAGCATTCGCAGCAGGTTGCTGTGCGACCTCTGGTTGGGCACCCTTCCGGACAGGTGCTGGTGCTGCAGCTGGCATGTCATATATGCCTCTGTCAGCAGTGCCGAATCCAGTCGGACCCAACGATTGGACGTCGAGGGCGGACACATAGCCCATGAAGACCAACACGAATACTGGACCAGACAGAATGTCCAGGATCCCATAAAACACCATTTCCGACGTGACTGAGATTTTGTTGCTGCCCTCAGAGAGACCCCAACAAATCGGGTAAATCATCCAGATGAACGAAATGTACGCGGCGCCGGAGAAATACGGCGCTCGGTAATTGTCTTGTCGGAACGGGAAGAGATTCACATGGCCAAGCAGCTGATACCTGAAGACGGATAAACGAATGATAGGGCGAATAGACTGCAGCGTACCAAATGAAGAACAAACCGAACAGGCCAAATACAAAGTAACCCCACTTGTATGAACTGGTGACGAGCGCACCAACCAAGCCGTTGACGACCAAGTACCACGAGAAAAACAAGGTGACAAGAATTTGGGGAGTTGACATGGACGTAAAGGCCATGAGAGCGAGGAGGATCAAGGGTGCATTGATAAACCACTGTATATACCTCACATACTGGAACAATGGATGAGAAGAGTTGTGCCGAACGATAAAGCCGTACGTACCCAAATTTGTCGAGTTGGGTGCGAATGAAACTCGGAGCGAATGAGGGTCCAACCCAAGTCAGATGCCATTGAAAAGTAAGCGACAGTTGAAACCGCGAGCACGATGACAGGAATGAAGTGCAAGATTCGATTGAACTTGCGGTCCTGTTGAAAACTTGGCGTGAAGAAAAAGCAGACATCGGAAACGAAGTAGACGAACCGAGTATGCCCAACCGACCGAAACAAGCCAAGAAAGTATCATTATGGCAAAGACTGCCCACAACCAGTCAGAACCATAATGATACTTTCTTGGCTTGTTTCGGTCGGTTGGGCATACTCGGTTCGTCTACTTCGTTTCCGA